>SJYT01084560.1:10095-69461 GCA_006410635.1 Cephalophus harveyi
AGTCCCTTGGACTGCAAGGAGATCCAACCAGTCCATTCTGAAGGAGATCAGCCCTGGGATTTCTTTGGAAGGAATGATGCTAAAGCTGAAACTCCAGTACTTTGGCCACCTCATGGGAAGAGTTGACTCATTGGAAAAGACTCTGATGCTGGGAGGGATTGGGGGCAGGAGGAGAAGGGGACGACCGAGGATGAGATGGCTGGATGGCATCACTGACTCGATGGATGTGAGTCTGAGTGAACTCCGAGAGATGGTGATGAACAGGGAGGCCTGGCGTGCTGCGATTCATGGGGTCGCAAAGAGTCGGACACGACTGAGCGACTGAACTGAACTGAGTGGGATACTCTGTGATGACCTAAAGGGATTGAATCCAGCTGGGGTGGGAGGGAGACTCAAGAGGCAGGGGATACATGTATACATATAACTGATTCATGTTGTTGTACAGCGGAAGGTAACACTATGTTGTAAAACAATTGTACTACAGTAAAAGATTATGATACATATAGTTACTCTCGGACTTCACTTGTGGAGTTTGTGACTCTCATAGGAAGGGATTTAAGACATTTTCTCATTATCAGATCCATTCGTTATATAATTTGGTGATGGGGGAAAGCTATACTACAGAGAATTAATATTAATAAATGGCAATCCACTCCAGTACTATTGCCTGGAAAATCCCGTGGACAGAGGAGTCTGGTAGGCTACAGTCCATGGGGTCGCAAAGAGTCGGACACGACTGAGCGACTTCACCTTCCCTTCATTCTTTAAAAGCATTTCTTACTAAAGGCTTGTGCTCAGTCAGGCAAATCCATCATCAGAGTTGAATAGCAGGACTTGTTACTCCAAAGTTTGTTACTTTATTCATATAGATGCAAGTGAGTTTTGCATATAGGTACTTCTTACCTGATTATTACATGTTAATAAAGTCTAAAAAGTGCTAGTGCTTAGGTCTTGTTTACTGTGAGGAACAGATTTACAAATGTTAAAGTATTCAGAAGAATGCTAGAAATCAAAATTAATTGCACACTGAAATGAGCATCTAGATGCCAGGCTTGGCATGAACAAATGTTTGTTCCTAATAAAAAGTAGATCTTTGTAGATGTCGCTTTCAACTGCAGTCTAGCCAGTTGCAGTTGAAAGTTTTGCCTCCAGTTTTGGGCTTTTCGTTAAACTTGGTTCCTTTCGGCTATTAGGTTTATGTTTGAAATATTGCTATCTCTGTATTTATTTGGTGTATGTTTGATCTTGAAACACAGTAAGAAATGCATCACTAGGATGTTAAAAGTACATACATTAGTGAGTAGAAGATGGAATGAAGATGCTCGTGGATATTTATATCTGTTGACAAAAGCCACATGATGTGAATTTATATTGTGTTCAAGAGAAAACCATCATTAGGCCTGATTAGAATTTACGTGAAAATGAGAGAGAGAGAAGGAGTAAATTGTTGGCTTGAACAAAGCATTATCTTTATCTTTGAAGGAACATATTCCAGTGCTTTTTTTTGCTATTTGCATTTCACCAGGATGTATTCTTGAGTGACAGATGAGTATTTGACAAAGAAATTCTCGTCTTAGGCAGAATGATCTAGCACCACATTGTGAAGACGATGGTAGTTAATGTTTTATTTTTAAAGTATATATCATATTATTAAAAACCTAATAGCTTCTCTGTCCTGTGTTGTCTCGGGCATGCTGACAACAAAAGGATAAATACGGTGCATACCAGGGTTCCTCTGGTAATACCGAGAAATGACACATGTCATCCTATGATAAATTGGCTCTTTGTCTGTTCAATTTCAAAGCTAAAGCTCTGGAGGCAGAAGTGTTAGGAAGCAGGCATAATTCTGGCGTACAGAGGCCTCAGATGCACGAAATTAGTGTGCATGGAACAGATAACAGAGAAAGAGATCCACAGTGAGAGGAAGTTTGCACAGGTTTGTGGACTTCCTGGGGTTTAGGTAGTATTGGCAGATGTTAGGTGGGGAAAAAACATCTGTAAGCATGATAATGAGCATTCCCAGAATCTGAAGTGACAACTGTATCCAGCACAAATGCTGTCTTGTGGCCCTATTTGCATACCAATTAAATTTTAAAATAAAGAAACAAATATTGGGTTACTGAATTTGCTTGACAAATAATCTGCAGGGCTTACTCGATACAACTGGGTCAGGCATGTTGGCTGTTTGACAGATGTTGTATCTGTGAAAGATTTAAGCAAAAAATGTACCCAGATTGTTACCACCCACAGTTTTATAAGTAGGAATCTGAAATAGGTTAGAGATGGTTTGATACCCTGAGGCAGCCACAATGGAGTGCTTTTTCTCTGTGCTCTGCTAATGCATTCAGTAGATAATACTTAACACTTAGTTGTCAAAGTAGGAGGTTTAAAAATAAATTGTTGTAAATCTAACATTGCATTTCTTGATATCTAGTATTATAGATTTGAATTGTACATTATACATTAAGAATTTGATTTTTTAAAGAGATAATTCCAATCTTAACAGTCATCAGAACCTGAGGGTAGGATTATATGCGATGAGGTTGTCAAGACTCTTCTCTAGAAACTTGAAAAGTTGAAAAACAAATACATATACTCCTCCATTTGGAGTATTCTCAAATATATTTTACATTCTCTGGATTGTGAGATATAAAACATGTATTTAAAAACAGACCTTTTGAAGGAATAAATTTACTATCTACTGGATGTGACATATTAGAACAATAAAATTTCAATATAGAGTGGAGTACAATAAACAGAATATTTGCTAGGTACCAGGTACTATGTTAAGTCCTAATAGTATCGACATGAATAAGGCATGGGCTAGGGTCTCAAACACTTTATTACCTTGCTTGGAAGATGGACACAATCAGATTATTTCATTATAATCGATACATGCAAGAGGAAAGGTAACACGCCATAAATCTTACTTCTAGGAGTTTATATGTGAAGTTGGATAGCAATTCATCATTATTTTATACAATGAACATTTTTCTGAAATGTGTGCAAATCAAACAGGTAAACTGAGTCACATTTCCCTCGATAAAGTCTTCAGAAGCACATTTTATTGCTATTTGCATGTTCTTTCATTTGGTTTATTTTCGGAAGGGATCACATTTTCCTGTTCAAGTTCTTTCTATTTCTCTTCCTCCTAGTTTTCTTGTCAAGTAGTTAATCATTTAAACCCTGAAATGCACTAAAAGCATTTGTTATTTGAAGGACGCCTGGGGTGAATCATTTAAACTGAAAAGTCCTTTGTTTGAGTGAAAGATATTTTTTTCTTTTATCTGTTTTGCAAAAATAACTGTAATATTTTCCCAGTAGAGTATTCAAATAGCAAAAACTAACTTTGGTGGATATTTTCTTATCACTGTACATTCACTGGTTCAACCAACAGTTGTTGAGATGCTATCGAGTGCTATGACAGCTGAACTGTATGAAGCTTTTCTTCTTGAGATAGTTTATACTCTGGCTTCCCTTGTAGCTCAGTCGGTAAAGAATCTGCCTGCAGCGCAGGACACCCGGATTCGATTCCTGGGTTGGGAAGATCCCCTGGAAAAGGAAATAGCAACCCACTCCAGTATTCTTGCCTGGAGAATCCCATGGACAGAGGAACCCGGAGGGCTATAGTCCATGGGGTCACAAGAATCAGACACAACTTAGTGACTAAACCACCACCATCCTCCAGTGGCAGATACAAACCAAGGGGCGGAACACTGGAAGGCAGAGGAGGAAATGTCACAATAGTGGTATATTTGAGGTGCTGTGTCAGTTAAAAGAGCCAGAGAACATCAAGGGATAGAGGTGGGAGGAGAGCACAGTGAGACAGGCATCCCAGAGAGGGTGACCCCTGACTGGCTTCTTGAGGAGCTGGTAGGTGAAAGTAGATATAGGCATCACAGGTAGAGAGTAACTTCTGCAACAGTGTGGCAAGTTGAGTGCGTGGTGTAACGAGGGGAATTTCCAGAGGTCTTTTTGATCTACATCTAGATTAAAGGGCACAAATGAAGTTATAGCAGGAGAAGAGGCTGGAAAGATGAGATATTAAAGGGCATTGGATGCTACATTAAGTAAGGAAGATCACTTTATCCTAAAGAGATACATGGGTCCCTTCAGTATTTAAACAATGGAATGATACCATCTCATTTACATTTTACTTTCTTCTATTTTTTTTTGCAAACTAAATTTTTTTAGACCCTAAAATATAATTTATTTCATAAAAATTAATTTTGTTACAATAGGAATGCCAAATGTTATTTATAGGTTGTTGTTTATGGAATAAATAGAGGTGGTATTAGGGCCATTCCTATAGCCCTGCGTCTCCAGTCATATAAGCATGCCCACAGCCCAGCTGGGTGGTCCAGCTCTTTGCCCCTAGGAGAGTAGCTCCCTGCATCCAGGTTCTTGGTCATCTCTCCTCAGAGGGCCTGCTAAGGACCCTGGCTCTGCTTCTTGGTTGCTGGGAAGGGGATTGGGGGCTCTGGATCATCCATGGAATGGGGAAGGTCCCTCTGGAGCCCAGGGCACTGGAAGAGAAGGCAGGGAGAGAGGGCACATAGGAAATAGATCGACTGACCTTGTGAACTCAGAACAGGTGACATTTTATTTAGAAAGAGTGCTCTGACAACAGTTAATGGGTCTAGATGTTCTGGAACAAACAATATAAGGAAAGAAAAAAAAATGAAGATGATTTGAAAGAAAAAAAAATCCTTAATGCTGCCATGCATTTCAAACCAAACATTGCCAAATAGCCTAATTAGATTTGAGGAGAAGAAAATGGCCACCCACTCCAGTATTCTTGCCTGGAGAATTCCATGGACAGAGGAGCCTGACGGTCTGCCGTCCAATGGGTCTCAAAGAGTTGGGCACAACTGCGTGACTAAGCAAGCAAGCAGTCGGGTTTGAACCACATTATTTTTACCGGGTAGATGAGACTGGAATGGTTCCTTGTTTGCACTTGGCCTCCTTAGTCCAACCACGCGTCCCTAGGGCTGAGTCCCACTGGACATTTCAGCTCAGGTTGGACAGAGGTTTCCGCCGACTGGCCCAGCCCCAGGGCAACCAGCCCACCTCCTGCTTGCTCTCTGTGGAAAGGCTCTCAGAGGGCAGACGCTTTCTTCTCCCTTTTTGCAGCTGATGTTGCCATTGCCAGAACACCATGGACAGAGTCCCAAGTTCTTTCAACAAAGCAGACTCGCATGCGATATGACAGGTCTATAGAGCTGCTTATCAACTGGGAAGAGGCAAGGGGGTTGGCACTTCCAGGAATATGACAGAAAGAAAAGGAAGAGCAAAAAGCTGCTATCACACCTGCCACAGAGGGCAATAAGAGGTGTGAGATGGCAGGGCAGAGAGCTAGTGAGGGAGCGGAGTGCTTGGTGAACAAATGGCATATCTAGGGTAGCAGAAGTATGTTAGAAACATTTTTTTTTTAGGTCAAATTACTCCTTTTTGAAAGAGGGTCATTCTGAGTCACATGATTATCATAGTGCTGTAGGTCATCATTGGCACTAAGGACCTGTGACCTAGCTGCATGCTTGCTTCCAATTCTCTGGTCTGCAAAAATAGAAGACCTCATATATATATATATATAGATTATCTAAAGCATTAGTCACTCAGTCGTGTCCGACTCTTAGCGACCCCATGGACTGCAGCCCACCAGGCTTCTCTGTCCATGGGATTTTCCAGGCAAGAGTACTGGAGTGGGGTGCCACAGAAGGACCAAATAATTCTGGAAATTTTAGGACATTTTCTGAATGCTGTGGATGAATATCCTGCTGTAGATCTCAGCTATATAGGATTAGAATAACAATTTAGCTCTGGAAATCCAGTGGGTCATATAAGTCATAGACCAGAAACTTTGGTGAAAGGTCAGTCAGTCTCATTGAAGAAAGTTTTATTTAGGGTTAAATCTTGTTATAGGTGCTGAAGTCATTGAGAGAGAAGTCACTCAATTCTTACCCTTAGTGAGTTTATGGAACCATTGATGGTTAATTGAAATTCTATATGATAAGAGCTGTTTTAGAGTAATTAGTGGGATCATGGGTAGATTTGGGTGTGAGGAGGCTGGGATGACATCATCACAGCTGAGAATGGTCAATGATATCTTTCTAGAGAAGGCAGAGCAGCAGTGTCTGTGAGAGGGGAGCTGAGATGCATTCTAAAAGAGGCAGTATGTGTGGGAGACTTTGGGGTGTTTGATTTGGCTGAAGCCTAAACTGGGAGGACAGGCACATAAGAGTTAAAGCTGGAGACATGGGCTGGACCTGGAGTTTGGGAAACATATGCCTGCTAAGGAGGCATTGAAAGTTTGGGTGTGGGAATCACTGATGGGTTGTAATCAGGGGAGTAAGTCATTTGACTAGTGGCACATTTTATAAAATCTCTCTGATGGCTTTATCAAAGATGGATTTGGGGAAAGGGTCTGGGGAGGGGAGATACTTGGTCTGGAGTAGTGGCAATAGTGATATAAGATACAGATGAGAAATATTTTAGCATTTAAATGGGCAGTAGATGCCTACCATGGACACACTCAGGGTTGTTGGGAGAAAGGGGAACCAATTTTAGCGAGAAGGTAATTACTTCCATTGAGACAATTTGACTCAAATTAAAAAATACTTTAACTTTGAGTTTTTGAGCAGCACTATCAGTCTGTGCAGTACAGTAGCATCAGGAAGGGACACAGGTCTTATAAACAACAGCCAAGTATAAAGAAAGAAAGTAGCACAAAACTCAGAAAAGGTGCATGTCAGCACAGGTCAAATGGCTGAGTTTCACTGTTACAGAGATCTCTGCATTGTGAATTTCTGTGTTTGTATGTGAATGTGATTCAGAGTGGCAGAATTTTTGAACTAACTAGGGGCAGGCCATGATGAGAAGGTCTGAAATGGCTTTCAGTAAATTTTGTGTGAACAGAAATCATCCCCTAATTTTCTCTCAGCAAAACTGATGATCCTGTTCATTTTGTCAGAAATTTAGTCAGTAGTAGCTAGAATGTCTAAGTTCCTTTCCACTGTAACTCACCATGTGATCAAATTGTTTAGAAAAACAAATTTTATAGTTCTACCTTAGCTTCTTTTTTCTTTTCATGGCACCCTTCTGATGCATCTCTCTTTTGTATTTTTTCCCTTTATTTATGGAATTGTACTAATTTAGATAGTGTGCTTATTTATATTAGTCCTATTCTATTTATTGATTTTCTTCTCATCAACAAAGCGGGGCACATACTGTCTTGTCCTACTTCTGCTAGTATTAAGTTCTCATTCTTTCCTTGGACCCTTCACTCTAATTTCCCTCTTGTAACCTGTGCATCGACCTGAAGAAAAATTGTCTTTTCGAACATCCTGTGATTTTTCAGCAACTAAGAAGTGAAATACACAGATCTTTTGTGGTAGCTATTTATTCCTGCAAGCTTAGCAATAAAAATTCATTTTCATCGGGAACATATTTTGCTAAAAAGTGTTTTTAGAAAGGATATGTATCCTTTCTTGAAGTTGTTATGCCAAAATCCTCAGCATATTTGCCTCCCATGTTTGGATACAAGATTTACCAAAACAAAAATATTACCAAAATTCTCTGTTAACTAAGCAGGCAGAAGTCTGTATGGCTCAGGGACAGTCCAGGCTGGGTAAACATATTTTGGGCCTAAGAGAGCTTGTGGCCACTGAAAGACTGATCTGTATCAGGCTCTTCTGAATCTGTTATCTCTCTAAGAGCTGGCATCTCCTAACAATACAAGTTACTTCTGGTTTAATTTCTATCTCAATAAATGTTTTAAAGTTTTTCCAGATATACTTAAATTTTTACTATTGTCTACATCTACATTATAAAAGTAATTGACACTCATAATGATGAACCCAAAGTCACACGAAATGTTGAGTCAAAGCAATATCACATTTGTTCTATAGCTTCTGGGGCTATAAAGTAGATTTTCATAAACAACGTGGAGTGAAATTGAAAGATTTCTTTAACCTAAAGCTTACGTCTAGTTCAGCCAGAATGCCTCATATTTGACCTCTTTGGTTAACCCTGATTTTGGTCTACAGCCTTGCTGAGAGCACAACCTTATGGTAGATGGACAGAGGGAATTATCTAGATTTATGGAAGGTACACGTGATAATGCAATATTTAAAATGCAAATGGGTGAAATCCTTTGCACTTCAGTGTATTGAATGTGTTCAAGTCTACTTGGCATAAGGAAGCCAAGTAGGAAATTATGTGTTTAAGGATGGCAAACTACCCAGTCACCTGGAACACCACATCACTTCCCTATGCAGAAGAGAAATTGAAAATGCCCTGAATAAAGGCAAGCAGAACGGTAATGTGCCAACCCAACCTATCAAAGAAAGAAATGGAGAAAATGTGGGGTTGTCAAATTTTATATGAAGACAATAATACATATACTTTTTTTTTAAATACAGAAAGAGATAATTCTAGCTGCTTGAAGAAACAAAGGGGCAAGCTGGAATGCAGTGACAGCTTTATAATACAATAATAGAATGCATGTCTTTGGAGTGGAGTGGAACAACTGGAAAGTAAGGGTCAACATCACTAACTGTGATGAATTAATCAGATTAGGCTCCTGACAAAAGCCTATTGGAGTTTAAAATGTTCTGCTGAGAAGCCCAGAAACTCCCATATTTCTCAAAGAAGCTTACTTAGCTGAGGTGTGAGAAGATAACTTCCTGTTAGCTGGTCTTTAACAAGGTGAAGGTGTATGCCTCTAGAGGGAAGCTTTTTTTTTCCCCCCCTATTGATGTATGCTGCTGCTGCTGCTGCTAAGTTGCTTCAGTAGTGTCCGACTCTGTGCGACCCCATAGATGGCACCCCATCAGGCTCCCGTGTTCCTGGGATTCTCCAGGCAAGAACACTGGAGTGGGTTGCCATTTCCTTCTCCAATGCATGAAAGTGAAAAGTGAAAGTGAAGTCGCTCAGTCGTGTCCAACTCTGTGAGCCCATGGACTGCAGCCTTCCAGGCTCCTCCACCCATGGGATTTTCCAGGGAAGAGTACTGGAGTGGGGTGCCATTGCCTTCTCTGATTGATGTATAGTTGATGTACAATGTGTTCATTTCTGCTGTACAGCAAAGTGATTCAGTTACATATATATAAACAATGCTTTTAAAATTCTTTTCCATTGCGGCTTATTGCAAGATAATGAAGATAGTTCCTTGTGCTATTCAGTAGGACCTTGCTGTTTATCTATACTATGTAAAATAATTTGCATCTGCTGACTCCAAATTCCCACTCCATCCCTCCAACAACCCCCTCCCTCTTTGCAACCACAAGTCTGTTGTCTGTGTCCGTGAGTCAGCTTCTGAGATAGGTTCATTTGTGCCATATTGTTGATTTCACATATAAGTGATATCTGATATTTGTCTAACAGTGTCACTTAGTATGCTTGTCTCCAGGTCTATCCATTTTGCTGCAGGTGGCATCGTTTCACTCTTTTTATGACTGAGTAGCATTCCATCATATATGTGGACCACATCTTCTTTATCCCGTCATCTGTTGTTGGATGCTTTGGTTGTTCCCATGTCTTGACTATTGTGGATAGTGCTGCTGTGAGCATTTGGGTGCATATACCTTTTTCAGTTGTAGTTTTGTCCAGATATATGCCCGGGAGTGGGATTGCTGGATCATATGACAATGATAGTGTTTGAAGAGCCTTCATGTAGTTTTTGGTAGTGGCTCTTCCAACTTACATTCCCACCCACAGAGTAGGAGGGCTCTCGAGGGAAGCTCTCTTTCTGGTAGTGAGAGCCCAACCAGAAGTCCAGTTGCTTATGCGATACCTACATGTGCCATACCATCTAGACTTTCTCAGAAGGCCAGCCTGATAGCACCAGCACCCCATGCTTCCCAACTTCCGTTTTGATTTTCTAGTTTATCACGGTTCCATCTATCTGAGTTCTATTTAAGCCAATAGGAAACCCTCAAATAAAATATGTCCTAGGTTCATTTGATTTTGTTGGGATGTTCAGGTTTAATTCTCACTATCTTAAAAATGTCCTCCTGCCAGATGTGCCATTCTGCCATCAGCTGGCCTTCTAATGAGTTTACATGTTCTGAAAACAATGATAGATTTACTTATTGTGTGCAAAATTTCTATCGCATCTGTAAAAATCCATATTTTTGTATATATTTAAAGTTTTCCTTACCAAGAATTATCAGATGAGCTCTTTGTTCTCTTTGTGTATTTGTTAAGTCGCCTCAGTCATGTTTGACTCTTTGTAACCCTATGGACTGTAGCACATCAGGCTCCTCTGTCCATGGGATTCTCCAGGCAAGGAATACTGGAGTCGGTTGCTGGGCCCTCCTCCAGGGGATCTTCCCCACCCAGGGATTGAACTCATGTTTCTTATATCTTCTGCATTGGCAAGCAGGTTTTTTTTTTTTTAAACCAGTAGCACCACCTGGGAAACTTGTTCTCTTTAGGTGTCACAAATGAAAGCACTCTGTTTTATATGGGACAATATGACACCTATAATAAGTGTCCTGCAAAAAATGATATAATGAACAAATATTTATTGACTAAGTTAGATACTACACATTAGCTACTCTGAATTAACAGCTATGAAACCAACAATTTTCTTTCTTTTTCACTTAACAGCTTAATTTTCCTGCCACATAGGTGACAGTTTTTATCCATGTATATTGATTTATGTTCAGTTCAGTTCAATCACTCAGTCGTGTCCGATTCTTGGCGACCCCATGAGTCGCAGCACGCCAGGCCTCCCTGTCCATCACCAACTCCTGGAGTTCACTCAAACTCATGTCCATCGAGTCAGTGATGCCATCCAGCCATCTCATCCTCTGTCGTCCTCTTCTCCTCCTGCCTCCAATCCCTCCCAGCATGAATCTTCCAATGAGTCAAATCTTCACATGAGGTGGCCAAAGTATTGGAGTTTCAACTTTAGTGACAGTCCTTCCAAAGAACACCCAGGACTGATCCCCTTTAGAATGGACTGGTTGGATCTCCTTGCAGTCCAAAGGACTCTCAAGAGTCTTCTCCGACACCACAGTTCAAAAGCATCAGTTTTTTGGTGCTCAGCTTTCTTCACAGTCCAACTCTCACATCCGTACATGACCACTGGAAAAACCATAGCCTTGACTAGACGGACTTCATCATACCTTTGGTGAAATAGGTATTTGTATTGATTATTCCACATCAATTTATTCTGGGGCACAAGGTGGCATTTCAATCTGTATATTCAAGTGTTGTTTTATTTTGAAATGATTTTCCTGATTTGTACATTTAAACTTTTGATCTACTATTTTATTTCCCATCTTTGGTGTTACCAATATGTATAGTCAGAATCTCCTCCCCCACCTTTTTATAAACTACACTAGATCTTTGTTTCAGCGCTTGGGCTCCTTGTTGCACAGGCTTTCTCTCTAGTTGTCGTGTGTGGGCCTCTCTCGTATCAGCACCCAGACTCTAGAGCATACGTAGTCAATAGCTGTGGCGTGCGGGCTTAGTTGCCCCATGGCATATGAGATCTTAGTTCCCCAACCAGGATTCATTGGCAGGCAGATTCTTAACTACCTGGGAAGTTCCTCCCTGGTCTCTTTTTTTTTTTTAAGCCAAATTTATTGATTTATAATTTACACCCAGTCAAGATGCAGAATATCATCTGTCACCCCAGAACTTCCCACATGCCTCTTTGTAGTCACAGACGTCTGCTTTCGTATAACTTTTTGCACCAGTGATCCTGTGTTTTGATAGGTCCATTCTTTGTGGCCTGGGAAAAGGCTTACTTTAAATATTCATGAAATACAAATTAAACAACAATAAATACCACTTTGCTCCATTTTACTGGAACATATTAAAAATATGAGATCCATGATAAACATAGTGTAGTTGGCAATGTTTTTATCTTACTTGTGGGAAAAAATATCAACATGTTTTTGGAGGAAATGATAAAACTTTTAAAATATCTAGTTTATTAAACTATTCTATTTTTAAAGAAAGTGTTGGAGATGTGCATTGGTATTAATATATAAAGCTATTAATCACAGCATGTTTTTATAAAACTCAAAAGCTATTGCCAAATGAACATTCAGCTATATGAAATTCATTATATTGTATATGTTTAACGGGATATCATACAGCTATTAAGATATATTAACATGTGCTTCGTTGCTTCAGTCACGTCTGACTCTTTGTGACCCCATGGACTGTAACCTGCTAGGCTCCTTTGTCCAGGAGATTCTCCAGATAAGAATGCTGTAGTGGGTTGCCATTTCATAACTGTTATAGGATATGATCATTTTAACAGGTAAAAAATGAGTTAGGATTGATTCCTTGGCTTATAAATATTGGACTTCCCCAGGGCCACAATGGTAAAGAATCTGCCTGAAATGCAGGAGATCCAAGAAATGCAGGTTCAATCCCTGGATTGGGAAGATCCCCTGGAGGAGGAAATGACAACCCACTCCTGTATTCTGGCCTGGAGAATTCCATGAACAGAGGAGCCCGAGAGACTACAGCCCACAGGACCACAGAGTTGGACATGACTGAGCACACATGCACTCATAAATATTACTCCTTTCTCAGAGATGGTCTGACTCCCAAAGATTCTGTCTCTATCACACCTTGTTGATCTGAATTTTTCAAAATTTCTGTAATCAACATGGTTTCTTTTACAACCCCATTTAAAAAAGGAAGTTCAGCTATTTCCTGTGGATGTTATACAATGAATATTTGTTGTTGTTTAGTCCCTAAGTCGTGTATAGATGACATTGTCATCTATAATGAATATAGATGCTTCTATATTCTTCCATAATGAATATAGATGCTTCCCTGGTGGATCAGACAGTAAAGAGTCTGCCTGCAATGCGGGAGACCCTGGTTCGATCCCTGGGTTGGGAAGGTCCCCTGGAGAAGGAAGTGGCAACCCACTCCAGTATTCTTGCCTGGAAAATTTCATGGACAGAGGAGCCTGGTGGGCTACAGTCCATGGGGATCACAAAGAGTTGGACATGTCTGAAGTGACTTAGCATACATAAT
This sequence comes from Cephalophus harveyi, assembly GCA_006410635.1. Taxonomy (NCBI): domain Eukaryota; kingdom Metazoa; phylum Chordata; class Mammalia; order Artiodactyla; family Bovidae; genus Cephalophus; species Cephalophus harveyi. Next base: position 23,107 of record SJYT01084560.1, read on the forward strand.
GAATATAGATGGTATATAATTAATATCATGAATAAATGCTTCTGAGGCCACAATGCCAAGTTTGTATGCCAAAAATAATTTTTAAATACAAGGCTTTCTAGAGTTCATTAAAAATTTTAGAAACTACTTTTATAACAAATAAGATGTCAAGGAAAAATTATAGGTCTTTAAATGCTAAAGTAATACCATTCATTTAAGAACTATTTTAAGAGAAAGTACCTTGAGAGAAAAGACCTGAGCTAATTAAGTTTCCTTTAATGGCTTTTGTGGGAGACATTTTATTTTTTGTTGGTCTTTTGATCTTGATGGCAATCCTTAGACTTTAATTCATGGATATATAAACATGAAAGGCATATTTGATACAACATTTGGCTGGAATTGATCTACATAGTCATCTGAATAAATCTTCAAAAATCTGTCATGGCAACAAGAATGCAGAGCATAAACTCCTTGACACATGTGACCTGCTCATGTCGGAATTGTTTAAAATGTCTCTTTAGTCTCAGCCCAGTCCTTCCTAGTGGAGCTTTCTTTATCACTTCTCACTTTCATCCTTCTGGATGTTTATATCTAATAAGAACACACTTGTTTACTTGTTTCAGTTAAAATTATTTTTACATTTTTTCACATTTCAAGAAAGCAAATATTCACTTTAATTTCCAAGTCAGATTATGTGGTAGCAAATGTCTGTTTTTTTTTTTTTTTCGAGACATGAATTATATTCACAGAAATAAAATATCATTAACGATGCAAACTGAATTGTCTTTTTATCTAAGCTGTGAATCCTTGAGAGTAGAGAATGTATATTTTGTTCACTATTTTTTTTTTTGCTTAGAAAATAGAGGATCAATAGCTACTGGTTATAAATGAATATCATACTTACATTGTGAAAAATCAACCTAATTGACAGGGTGTCAAGATAATCTAAGTGAGATAGACATATTCAAATTCTCTCTCTCTTTTTTTTTAAAAGAATGCTTATTTTTCCCAGATATTAGAAAGTGGGTATATGAAAAATAGAAATGAAGGAGCATAGAGTTGATCTGATTAAGCAAATCTCTCTTGTTCTTCTCTGTTCTTTCATGTGTCATTGCATGACTTTTTCCTTGTTTCTAAATGGAATGATTTCCCCTTTATTTAAATCCTACAAAACAACCAAGAGCCATGGAACATTTTGGTTCCTCTTCACTTGAGCACTGCTTGTGTTCATAAATTGCTTTCCAGGATGACATGCCTTTAGAGTCTTATGAATCATTAGTTGGTTATGGTTATAATTTGAGAAAGGGACAAGGTCTCACATTTCAGCACTCCCTGGGTATGTAAGGATATTAAGATTTTTCTATCTAACATAATCTAAGTCTAGTAGGACCTTTCGTCAATAGTAATTACTGGGATTCTGTTAGTCAACATACAAATAAAAAGAGAGTGACTGTAGACTCATAGAACAAACTAATATAAAACCAATTTTGTCATATTTTTAGTCGATCATGCTCTAAACTAGATGCTCCATAGATATCTCAACTGTATGGACTAGTTAAACTCAAACCAAACTCTAGGAAGTCCAGTGTCCCTATGGATAAGCTATACCCTTAAATCTTCCTTTTCCAGCATATCAAGTCACCTTGACACCATTAGTGAATTCTGCTTTTTCTTTGTCAGTGTAGCTGAAAATCTGGTTTGTTTCTAAACAAACCTCTATCAACTCACTGACTTCCTTGGTGAAGTACTTCCTGGATACATCCTTTGGGCTAAGTTTTGATCACATTGAGGGCTTCCCTCATAGCTCAGTTTGTAAAGAATTTGCCCACAATGTGAGAGACCCTGGTTCGATTCCTGGGTCAGGAATATCCACTGGAGAAGCAATAGGCTACCCACTCCAGTATTCTTGGGCTTCCCTTGTGGCTCAGTGGGTAAAGAGTCTGCCTGCAATGTGGTAGACCTGGGTTCAATCCCTGGGTTGGGAAGATCCCCTGGAGAAGGGAAAGGCTACCCATTCCAGTATTCTGGCCTGGAGAATTACAAAGACTATGTCCTCCATTGGGTAGCAAAGAGTAGGACAAGACTGAGTGACTTTCACTTTCATGTTCAATCACATTATCAAGACTTTGCTTAAAAGATGTTTGGAAGATGTTATGCGTTGTATGTTTATTGTTCTAACTATACAAAAACCTTTCAAGACAGAAATATAGATAGAAATGTAGACATTAGAGGCATTGAAAGAGCAATTTATTTTCTGAGACATGTTCACCAAAAGTGAACCCTGTTCAACCCTTTCTTTAAGAGAAAATGTTGGACTTATGGATGGTAATGCATTATGAAAAGAATTACAATGGTGAAACACAATAAGATGTTTTAAAATAATACCTCTTTTAACGTACTTGTTCCCCAAGGATGAGGGACCAGCCATGATCCTGTTTAGACTCATCCCCAAGCTTGCTCCGTAAATGTAAGAACTCTCCTGCTTTTGTCCCAGGTTTATGGTGAATGCTTCTGTTATTCATAGGCTTGCATCTGTTTATACACTGTCACACTGTCATGGGAAGGACTGAAATGGCAGTGAGAAATTAATCAGAGCTCTACTTAAGGTGAAACCTGAAGATTATTATATACATTCTAAATTGGCAAAATGTTATTTAGGCAAGTTCAGCATATCCGGTGAACTCTATATTTCTTTGGAGCCTACTGGCTCCTCTTAGCTATCAGAAGAATGGCATACATGTATCTTACGGAAAGGTGTGATTGGGCTTATCATGATTGACTACTCTCTAGTCCCATGGTCTAGTCAAGATTCGTCCCAGAGCCCCACACAATTGACATGTACCATACAGAGATAAACTGTATCTTCTTAGGGTTAGTATATTTTTATTTTCAAGAATGTTAAAGAAAGATCAGAATTGAGAAATCTGTAACCATCCTTCTTTTATTTCTATGGCCTGGAAAAATGTGCCTAGTTTGTCTTTACTGTAGATTTAAAAAATATAAATAAATAAAAAAGGAATCCTATTTTCTACTCTACTTCTAAAAGCAAGACTTAGTAACATTTCATTCAGGGTTTGATCCTCTATACTAAAACAAAAGGATAGATAATATCCTAGAAGATTACCTCAAGGCAATAGCCTTTTGCAATGTGTGTTTCATCATAGAACTTTTGCTTCATCCTTGACTGATGGTCATGTTCTGCTATAAGCAGGACAGTGATACCAGTCAACTCTACGTCAGATCTGCTTCTTGAGGTTTGCAGAATTGTCCAATAAAGGTCATTCAATTCCGGACAAACCACACTAAAATAGACTTTTCACAGGATTGGTGGTTTTATCAATATGGTGAAATTTTCCTAAGGTCTGTAAGCTATGTAATTAGGTACCTTCTTGAGATAGACTAGGCTGGATGGAAATAAAAACTAGTGGCCATTCAATATAAAAGAAATGAATAGTCTGACTCTGAAGTCTTACTTTGGTAGAAAATGACTTGTTTTTCACACCATGAAAATCAAAACTGCTGATCAACAGAGAAATGAAGTTAGCTTGAAAAAAAAAATTCTCCTTTTCTGACACTATTTATAAGAAGACATACTTGTGTTACATCATTGAACAAGACAGACTTTTCTCTAAATCATCTGTTGTGATCTGGCATCTTAAAATGGAAACTATTTTTTTCATAATCAGTTTTTTTTTATGATCGACAAATTTAATTTTCTTGTGCTCCAAGATCACTGAGCATGGTGGTTGCAGCCATGAAATTAAAAGAAGCTTGCTCCTTGGAAGAAAGGCTGCGACAAATCTAGATAGCATATTAAAAAGTAGAGACATTCACTTTGCCAACAAAGGTCTGTCTAGTCGAGGCTATGGTTTTTCCAGTAATCATGTATAGATGTGAGAACTGGACTATAAAGAAGGCTGAGCGCCAAAGAATTGATGCTTTTGAACTGTGGTGTTGGAGAAGACTCTTGAGAGTTCCTTGCACTGCAAGGAGATCCAATCAGTCGATCCTAATGGAAATCTATCCTATATATTCATTGGAAAGACCGATACTGAAGCTGAAGGTCCAATATGTTTGCCACCTGATGTGAAGAGTCAACTGATTGGAAAAGACTCTAATGCTGGGAAAGATTGAGGGCAGAGGGAAAGGGGGTGGCAGAGGATGAGATGCTTAAATAACATCACTGACTCAATGGACTTGAGTTTGAACAAACTCAGGGAGATGGTGAAGGACAGGGAAGCCTGGCATGCTGCAGTCCTTTGGATCGCAGAGTCGAACATTACTGAGTGACTGAACAACAACAATTGGCATAAATGGTTAAAAAAAAAAGAGGTTAAAAATAAATCTATGTGTCTCTTTCCTAAAAAATAATAACAAAATGCACCATTTATATCCTTCAAATTAAATATTTCATTGATAAAAAAGACTGCTTAAAGTCTTGATCAGTGTAAATGTGGCATAATTATTGTTTTGGGGAGCTTTTTTGCTTTAATTAGAAAATAAAAATATTTAAAAAATTCTTTTGCCTATTGATTTTACCCTGGGATATTTGTGAAAATAGTTGCATTGATAATTCATAGATGAAGGAAGTTTCTTAATATATCAAGATACTTTTACAATAATTTTTTTTTCTTGCTGTTGTTTCCCCATCTCTTATCCCTGTCTTTGCTGCCAGTTCCTATGTCCCTTCCCCATAAAGAGTTTGCTGACTCTAGAGAATTGTTTCTCTCGGAGTCAGCATGTGGTGAGTTGATTTTTAAAAATTTATTTATTTTTAATTGGAGGATAATTGCTTTACAATATTGTGTTGGTTTCTCGCATGAAACAATATGAATCAACCACAGGTATATGTATGTTGCCTCCCTCTTGAATCTCCCTCCCACCTCCCACTCCAATCCACCGCTCTAGTTTGATTATTATAACATATCCAGAAAGAAGCTTATACAAGGTCTTACGTGCGGGACAGAAGGATACTGCTAAAGACTTCTTGACAGATTGGTTACCTAATTTGTGGGCCCATTGCAAAATGAAAATGCAGAATTTCTTGTTCATAAATGATGAGGAATTTTAAGAGGTGACAGCAGAGCGTTAGAGCAAGTGAGGGCCCTCTGTGACTGTGTAGGTCAATGCCTGTGAAGCTGATCCTGGCTCCTTGTTCTGGGGGCCTCTTAACTCTTCTCTTTCTCTGTTCTTTACATCACCGAGGAACATTTATTCCCTCATTTATCAGAGAATTTGTATTTCCTGTCCCTTCAGTAGTTAGGATCCTTAATTTTGCCTTTCTGTCAATTTTGGATTCATATGTTGCCTAGAAACTGCCCACAGTATCTTTTTTGACAACTTATTCCAGTTTGAAAGCAGATTTTTCTCCTGTCCTGCCTTGTGTGATCTGGTTCCCACACCGTGTTCTTTGTCCTTCATCCAACGCTGTTATTGCCTTGATTGTTAACTGTCATGTGGGGCTCTGGGATGAACCTTGACTAGACGGTGGGACCAGAGAGCAGTCCCAGGGTTCCATTACCCTCACGGGCCACTTTCCCTCAGGATTCCCTCAGATGCTCTCAGGTTATGGAGAGATCTGAGAAGCAAATATGCACTTTAAATTTCCAGATGTGGTTTAGTTTTGAATTTATGACCTCATTTCTACTTTGATGTGACCTGATGTGACCTGAACTAGACACTCACTTAGGAGGAGACTAAGGTTCCCTTAGTCAACAAAAACAAGGCCGGGAGCTGACTGTGGCTCAGATCATGAACTCCTTATTGCCAAATTCAGACTCAAATTGAAGAAAGTAGGGAAAACCACTAGACCATTCAGGTATGACCTAAATCAAATCCCTTATGATTATACAGTGGAAGTGAGGAATAGATTTAAGGGCCTAGATCTGATAGATAGAGTGCCTGAAGAACTATGGAATGAGGTTCGTGACATTGTACGGGAGACAGGGATCAAGACCAAGAAACTCCAGTACTTTGGCCACCTCATGCGAAGAGTTGACTCATTGGAAAAGACTCTGATGCTGGGAGGGATTGGGGGCAGGAGGAGAAGGGGACGACCGAGGATGAGATGGCTGGATGGCATCACTGACTCGATGGATGTGAGTCTGAGTGAACTCCGAGAGATGGTGATGGACAGGGAGGCCTGGCGTGCTGCGATTCATGGGGTCGCAAAGAGTCGGACACGACTGAGCGACTGAACTGAACTGAACTGAAGGTTCCCTTTCATCATCGCCAGGAACTCTTAAGAAAACTTGAAACCTTTGGCTTTTTTGTTCTTTATTTTTCTCTCTCCTGGGCCCCACCCAGACTCTTCTAGCTCTGTAGATCAAAAACTAATTCTCAAGGAGGAAGAGGAGGACAGCTCAACAGAAAAGGACAAGGATGTTTTTAAAAGTGTGTACCTTAGTTCAGCACCTCAAGTACGCAACCCAGACAGGTAAAGTCAAGGAACCAAAGATCATATCAAGGTTCTTTTCAGTATTATCTCTTCTAGGAGTTAGGTCATCTTCTCTAGACAGCGGTTCAAGGATCTGAGCCAAGGAGATGAGTGAGGTTATTTGTAATTCATCCAGCCCTTTATGTTCCAAAAATAGTTCTAAGTGTCTAAAGCAGCTTCTTAATTCCTCCCAGTAACCCAATAAGGTAAGACAGGTAGTGATAATCAGTTTTTGTTCGTAAGGAAACTGAGCCTCATGTGACTTGATTTTTCCAAAGTCACAAAATGAAGGATGGAACGGGGAGGGAGGCGGGAGTGGGGTTCAGGATGGGGGACACATATACACCCATGGCTGATTCATGTGAATGTATGGCAAAAACCACTACAATATTGTAAAGTAATTAGCCTGCAATTAAAATAAGTAAATTAATTTAAAAATTTATTTGAGAACTCAGAATTCTCCATTACCTAATTAAAAAGTATTGCTGCTGTCATCAAGCTATTTACCAGTAGAAAAAAAAGTTCTGTCGCTGTTGTCACAGTAGATGTCCATATTCTCTCTCTAGATTAGTATCATCTGGGTCTCTAACATAATTTGCTATATTCTACTCCTTTCCAATTCTCATCATTCCTAAATATGATAATTCTTTAGTTTATATGCTTGCAATTTTAAAAAATAAATTCCTTTTTAAGCATTTGTGGTTAATTCTTAGATATTCATTATTTTGATAGGCAAGATAGAGACTCATTATTGCAATTTTAAGCTGAACTGATAACTAAAGTTTCCATATGTGATTGGGTATTGGGTGCCACATGTGATTTCTCTGTCACTTTTAATACTTTTTTGCCATGAGCCTTGGCAAATAGATGGGGAAACAGTAGAAACAGTGTCAGACTTTATTTTGGGGGGCTCCAAAATCACTACAGATGGTGACTGCAGCCATGAAATTAAAAGACGCTTACTCCTTGGAAGGAAAGTTATGACCAACCTAGATAGCATATTGAAAAGCAGAGACATTACTTTGCCAACAAAGGTCCGTCTAGTCAAGGCTATGGTTGTTCCAGTGGTCATGTATGGGTGTGAGAGTTGGACTGTGGAGAAAGCTGAGCGCTGAAGAATTGACGCTTTTGAACTGTGGTGTTGGAGAAGACTCTTGAGAGTCCCTTGGACTGCAAGGAGATCCAACCAGTCCATTCTGAAGGAGATCAGCCCTGGGATTTCTTTGGAAGGAATGATGCCAAAGCTGAAACTCCAGTACTTTGGCCACCTCATGCAAAGAGTTGACTCATTGGAAAAGACTCTGATGCTGGGAGGGATTGGGAGCAGGAGGAGAAGGGGACGACCAAGGATGAGATGGCTGGATGGCATCATGGACTCGATGGACATGAGTCTGAGTGAACTCCGGGAGTTGGTGATGGACAGGGAGGCCTGGCGTGCTGCGATTCATGGGGTTGCAAAGAGTCGGACACGACTGCGTGACTGAACTGAACTGATTCTCTTAGCATTAAATATCATCCTGCACTTAGATGGGGATCTGAAGATTGTACAGTTGCTTAGTTATTTGCTTTTTTCATTGCTTCCCATTTAAGCCAATGACTGAATGAATAATTAGGACTTTGGCTGTATGAAATACGTGTTTTATTTGGCATGGACCCTAATGATCAGATAATGAACAGCTTCATTCCTATCAAGAGGATCTTCTAAAGGATGGTTTCATTTCTTAGTGTTGACCCTCACTCTGAGAGGCAGGCTGCTCTAATCATGATAGTTAATGACCAATAAGTGGCCATTTGTCACATTTTCATTCTTTATTCCAGGCCTCAGCCAATCTCTAACATAAAGGATTCAAGCTAAGATGAAATGCTTTAACAGGTAATGATGAGAGAGATGATGAGAATTTTTAGGGCAGGGTTCATGCTCCATATGTTCACTGTAGTAATCAAGTTGAAAAATAGTAGTTTAGTTCCGATGCACTACACAATTTCATTTACTGGACGTTTATTGACTACCTTACATGTAAGTTGTAACAGTTGAAAAAGAAATGAATTTCAAGGCACAAATCTCTGCCTCAAATAATTCTATAGTAGGAAGTCAAGTTCTGATCAAAATTTAAATAAAATAGTCCAAGATCTACTTGGTTACTAGACTTGTGTGCAGAAAATATTATAAATTCAAAGGAAATAGCAGAAGTCTCTAAAAGGTATGAAGACTTTTGAGTTGTGTCTTATGTACCCTTGGCTTCTGCATACTTGACTTTAAATATAAACATAACCCAACATTTGAAAAGTTCACAGTTAAATCGTGGAAGTTCATTAACTGCATGATTAAAGCTGATTTGTTATGTTTCAATTTCCATAATCCATTTACAAGGTTTATCCATTTAAAATCTCTAAATTAGCAGTTTTCTCTGCTTCTATTATTCAGGTCATTGCACCTTAGGTAAGCTAAATGTTTAAGTGCTCCCTGTAAAGAAAGCAAACAGAATTTAAATATCTGCCATAGGAAGGTCAAAACAAGGAAAGTAATCAGTAGTCTGAATGGAAAACTTCTATTAGTTTTTTATTTTATCTTTCCCACCTCATCTCCATAAGTAATTACAACTGAGTAAATAAAATGTTTTAAAATATTTTCTTTTAAAACAAATATTTTAATTCTAAAAGAGAAATTGTAATGTGTAAAACTTAGGTCATTTGGATTCCGTTGGCACATAGTATTATCAACAGCAGGGACTAAAAGAGGCCTTTTAGTTTATTTTAAATTTTAGTTGGAAAATACATCATGAGAAAGAATATAGGATATATGAATTTTCCTCTAATTTATATTTTGCACTATTAATTAGAAGAACACACATAAGTTGAAATCAATAAAATGCAAAACATCATTGGTTGCCAAATGTTAACCTCTCAAAAAGGGGTCTTGGTAATGAGAGAATTAACAGTTCATAAATTCTTTTTTTAAAAGAAATTTTCTAAAGTTACAGAAAATATCAAGATATAAAATTATTATTGAGTATATTTTTAAGCATTAAGATAACTTTTATAATACTGATGAGAACTTTTTGATTCCTTTAAAGAAATATGTACTTACTTAGTTTCTACTGTGTGTGTCAGACTTTGTAGGATATACAAATATCTTTCCTAAGAATCTTAAAATCAAATAGGAGAAGTAAAATGTCAACATAAGTAACTTCAGTAGTATGTAGAACACACACACAAAAAACATAATTGAGGAACACAAAAAGTAAAATGAATATTGACAGATGCAGGTGTCACTCCCAGCTGGTGGGATGGGGAGTGAGCTGAATCATCAGAGATTCCACAGATGAAGTGCCAGTGCACTGAGATGGACCTTTTAGTGATGAAAGCATAAAGGAAAGCGTTAGTCGCTCAGTTATATCTGACTCTTTGCATCCCCATGTAGAGTGAGCTGAATCATCAACGATTTTACAGATCAAGTGGTGGTGTACTGAGATGGTCCATTTAGGGATGACATATGTCAAATTTAGAGGTGCCACTCTACAGAAACGAAGGACATAGTGACATCTGCCTGACTGAGATAAGGCAGAATTGAAGGTCAGGAGCTGAAAACTTTTGGAAAATATGTGTGTGAGTTTATGTATGGAGAGCCTTGAATGCCAAGTTAAAAGAATGAATATATATCAATGAATTATATCAATGAATATATATCAAATGCTTTACTCTTTCTTTTGTACTAAATCTGTGGCTGTTTACAAAATTGAGGCAGCAAGGTCTTACGCCTCAGGAACTCACTTTATGCATTGTGTAGATGCCATAAAAATCAGGAATGGAGTAGGTTAGATGATTTTTAACCAGTGGAGGTGATGGAATTCCAGTTGAGCTATTTCAAATCTTAAAGGATGATGCTTTTAAAGTGCTGCATTAAATATGCCAACAAATTTGGAAAACTCAGCAGTGGCTACAGGACTGGAAAAGGTCAGATTTCATTCCAGTCCTAAAGAGAAGCAATGCCAAAGAATGTGTGAACTACCACACAATTACACTCTGATCTCACACGCTAGTAAAGTAATGCTCAAAATTCTCCAAGCCAGGCTTCAAAGTATGTGAACCGAGAACTTCCAGATGTTCAATCTGGATTTAGAAAAGGCAGAGGAATGAGAGATCAAATTGCCAACATCTGTTGGATCATTGAAAAAGCAAAATACCAGAAAAACTGCTGCTGCTGCTGCTGCTGCTAAGTCGCTTCAGTCGTGTCCGACTCTGTGCGACCCCAAGGACGGCAGCCCACCAGGCTCCCCTCTCCATCAACTTCTGCTTTATTGACTGTGCCAAAGCCTTTGGCTGTGTAGATCACAGCAAACTGTGGAAAATTCTTCTAAGAGGTGAGAATACCAGACCACCTGACTGGCCTCCTGAGAAATCTGTATGCAGGTCAAGAAACCACAGTTAGAACTGGACATAGAACCAAAGACTAGTTCCAAATTGGGAAAGGAGAATGTAAAGGCTGTATATTTTCACCCTGCTTATTTAACTTATATGCAGAGTACATTATGTGAAATGCCAGGCTGGATGAAGCACAAGCTGGAACCAAGATTTCTGGGAGAAGCATCAATAACCTCAGATGTGCAGATGACACCACCCTTATGGCAGAAAGTGAAGAAGACCTAAAGAGCCTCTTGTTGAAAGTGGAAGAGGAGAGTGAAAAAGTTGGCTTAAAACTCAGCATTCAAAAAACAAAGATCATGAAATCTGGTCCCATCACTTCATGGAAAATAGATGGGGAAACAGTGGAAAGAGTGACAGACTTTATTTTTTGGGGCTCCCAAATCACTGCAGATCGTGACTGCAGCCATGAAATAAAAAGATGCTTGCTCCTTGGAAGAAAAGATATGACCAACCTAGACAGCATATTAAAAAGGACAGACATTACTTTGCTGACAAAGGTCCATATAGTCAAAGCTGTGGTTTTTCCAGTAGTCATGTATGGGTGTGAGAGCTAGACTATAAAGAAGGCTGAGCACTGAAGAATTACTGCTTTTAAACTGTGGTGTTGAAAAAAACTCTCGAGAGTCCCTTGGACTGCAAGGAGATCCAACCAGTCTATCCTAAAGGAAATCAGTCCTGAATATTCTTTGGAAGGACTGATGCTAAAGCTGAAGCTCCAATATTTTGGCCACCTGATATGAAGAACTGACTCATTGGAAAAGACCCTGATGCTGGGAAAGGTTGAGGGCAGGAGGAGAAGGGGATGACAGAGGATGAGATGTTTGAATGGCATCATCAACTTAATGGACATGAGTTTGAGCAAGCTCCAGGAGTTGGCAGTGGACAGGGAAGCCTGGTGTGCTACAGTTCATGGGGTCGCAAAGAGTCGGACATGACTGAGAGACTGAACTGAACTGTAGAGAGCATTTCTAAGTAGAATGAGGCCTTTTTTTTTTTTTTTTTAGGACTCTCACGCTAATGTTCTAATTTCATGTAAGTGAAGATACTTCTGACATGGAGTAGTCACTAGAATGATTTATTTCTTTTCTCTGCACGACTTCATTCACTAATGAGGCCACAGGCATGGTGTCAGACCATGCAAGTTCCAATGTTCTGCCCTTCCAAAGGTGATCTTCTCAGCAGCTCCAGATCACAGCAAGAGAGAATAAGTGATAGCAAGGACTTGGGTTAGAGGGGAGAGAGTGGTGGAAGATGAGAAGAAAGATATTTTTGAAATTAAAGAATGGAATAAATTGGTAAAAAATACTAATACAACAGTTTTAGAGTGAGGGACTATGGCACACTTGAATGATAAATTATTGCTGTAAAATTATGCTGCTGAATTATTAAAGTAATTTGACTTTTCTTCTTATGGTAGGCAGAATTCTAAGATATCCCCTAAGATCCCTACTGGCTGAAGGGCATGTCCTGTATAGTTCCTTCTCTTTGAGGGTAGATGGGACTTCTGAGTTGTGAGGCTGTCTCTCCCATGAGTAAATTAAATTATATGGTAAACGTGATGGAATTTTTGCAGTTGTGATTATGATTCCTTTAATTAGTTAACTTTGAGTCATTCAGAATTCTGAGTGAGCTTGAACTAATCAGACGAGCTCTTAAAAAAGGGTCTAGAATTCAGAAATGCTCTCTGCTGTTGGATTTGAAGGATACTGCTAATTCCAGGGACAGCGGGAAGGCAATCGAGGCTTCAGGGGACAGAGGAAAAGTAGAGGCTTCAGAGGACAGCAATCAGGAGGTGGCAACAAGAGTAACAGATTCAAAACAAAGGCTAGAAGTGGAGTTTTAATAAAGCATTCGGACAGCAACCTGAAGTAGAGGATTTATTTGGCAAAAACAGAACTACGTTCAGCAACATGGAACTGAACATTATTTTTCATGCAGAGTCAAAAGCATATTAGATTTTCTTCCTGACCACTTGCCCAGTCTCCATCTCTTCGAGAGAGACAGGCTTCATCTAAATTATTTCATCTGATTGATGATTGTCATTTATAACTGTATTGCTACTTCTGTCTCCGGTATTCCTTTGGAAAAGGTGAATGGATTAATCACATATTCTAATATATTGTCTATAGATTATATGATAAAGTCAAGCATGTATCAGCTGATACTTTTTAAGTTGACCTGTCTTTATATTTAGGAATGTGTCTTAATAGTAGGTTTTCCTGGTGGCTCAGATGGTAAAGAATCTGCCTGCAATGCAGAAGACACATGTTCAATCCCTATGTCGGGAAGATACCCTGGAGAAGGAAATGGCAACCCACTCCAGTATTCTTGCCTGGAGAATTTCATGGACAGAGGAGCCTGGCAGGCTACTGTCCACGGGGTCACAAAGAGTTGGACATGACTGAGTGACTATCACTCACACTGGATTTGAAGGGTAAGACACCATGAGTTATCCAACTGCAGATAAATGAATTCTGCCAATGACCACATGAGCTTTGAAGAGGATCTTAAGCCTCAGATAAGACCATGGCTCTGGCTGACGTCTTGTTTGCTGCCTTGTCAAATCCCAAGCAAAGGACCCAGCTAAGCACAGTCCAGACTTCTAATCTATAGAAACTGTGAGAAACAAATGTTTCTTTTCCCTAAGTTGCTAAGTTTGTGGTAGTTTGTTACACAACAATAAAAATTTAACATATTCCTCATTGGATAAATGCTCTGAGAACAGGAGGATGGGGATAATATATATGGAAAATACTTTTACTAAAAATTGAATGAAAACCCATTGTCAATGCTCAGTGGCTTAGTTAACCTAAACATCTTCAGGCAAGTAGACTTATTTTCCCCAACATCTGGATGTTACTTTTAAGAGTTAGGTGTAGTTTGGGACAGAGTAGTTCATCAACTAGGGCATAAATGGCCATGTGATACTGTGACAGAGAAAAAATATACCCCTCTTTATCTCACTTAATGATCACTGGGAAATGATCATTGGTTTGCTAAAGGGAGAAAATGGGCTATTTTGGTTAGAAATGGACATGGATTCGTTAACATTATCAGTTAATTTATTATAAAACTCTATAATTCTTTCTACCTCTTTGCTTCTGTCTGGAAAGCATTTTCTTATATTCCACTGAAGAATGTAATTAAGAACTGAATCAATCATTGGTGTATCTTAGAGATAGAAATAATGGTTATGAGTTTCATGACTCAGCAGGTAAAGAATTAGTCTCCAAAGCAGGAGACACAGGAGATGCAGGTTCAATTCTTGGGTCAGGAAGATTCCACGGAGAAGGAAATAGCAACCTTACTCCAGTATTCTTGCCTGAAAAATCCCATGGACAGAGGAGCCTGGAGGGGTACATCCAAATGGCTGCAAAGAGTCGGACACAGCCGAGTGACTAAGCACACACACGCACTGCTCCTTTCCTGCCAGCTTTCCTACTTGATTCTAAAATAATAAAAATTGATTCTTAAAAAGGATGAAGAGATGAACAAAAACACTGTAAGAAGAGTAAAGCTCCAAAGTTATACTAAGAAACAGCTTGGCAGTTTTTTTAGGAATGAAGAGAAAATAGGGTGGATCTCTATAGGGTAGCACATGGAATTCATTTATAAGAAGTGCTTCAGTGGCACAGCAGAAAGGTTTATTAGTCCTCTAATGGTGTCCTCAGGAACATGAGCTTGGAAAGGTTGCTTTACCCTTTCCTTCTGAAGTCTAGATTTGATGGCCCATGCCTCATTGTAACAGTAGGAATGGAAATCAGATAGTAACAGAATCTCTCAAAAAACGGAATCAGAGGCTAAGAGGAGATACAGGAATCCAAGCAGGGAAGGCAGAGGAGTAAGAAGAGGAGGGAAGGAAAAAAAAAGAGGGAGCAAGAGAGAAAGGAACCCGCGTGTCCTTTGATGAACACGTTTTGTGCTGTCTCTGTCCAGTCCAGTGTTCAGTCCTGTCCACTCTTTGACCCCATGGGCTGCAGCACACCAGGCTTCCTTGTCCGTCACCAACTCCCAGAGCTTGTGCAAACTCATGTCCATCGAGTCGATGATGTCATCCAACCATCTCATCCTCTGTTGTCCCCTTCTCCTCCTACCTTCAATCTTTCCCAGCATCAGGGTCTTTTCCAATGAGTCAGTTCTTTGCATCAGGTGGCCAGAGTGTTGGAATTTCAGCTTCAGCATCAGTCCTTCCAATGACTATTCAGGACTGATTACCTTTAGGATGGACTGGTTGGATCTCCTTGAAGTCCAAGGGACTCTCCAGAGTCTTCTCCAACACCACAGTTCAGAAGCATCAATTCGTCAGTACTCAGCTTTCTTTATGGTCCAACTCTCACATGACCCCACAGTGAGAGAGTTTCTTTGCCATCATCTACCATGTTCCTTCCTGGATAATATCTAATTCAATATTTTTCATCTTCATAAGGAATTAAAGTTTACAAGTCATTTTTACTGGAATTATGACATTTTAGGGTACAAAGTGTATACATGCATGCTTTCATATTCAGTTAGCCTTATTTAGCTTAAAGTTTCTCATCCTCTTCATTGTTTCCTACAACCACACGTTGACTAGCTATGGCCTTTGGGTTATTCTAATGTTTCAGGATACCACCCTTGAACTTCTCATCCTACCTAAGCCAAAAGTTCAAGGTATTTTTAAAAACAATTTTCTAATTGAGTTATAGGTAATTTATACTGTTGTGTTAGTTTCAAGTGTTCAGCAAAGTGAATGTTATACATATACATATATCTATTCTTTTTCTGTACATATACATATATCTATTCTTTTTCTGATTCTTTTCCTATATAGTCTGTCACATAGAAGGCAATGGCACCCCACTCCAGTACTCTTGCCTGGAAAATCCCATGGACGGAGGAGCCTGGAAGGCTGCAGTCCATGGGGTCGCTAAGAGTCGGACACGACCGAGCGACTTCACTTTAACTTCTCACTTTCATGCATTGGAGAAGGAAATGGCAACCCACTCCAGTGTTCTTGCCTGGAGAATCCCAGGGACGGGGGAGCCTGGTAGGCTACCGTCTATGGGGTCGCACAGAGTCGGACACGACTGAAGCGACTTAGCAGCAGCAGCAGTGTTTCCTATGCTATAAAATAGGTTCTTGTTGTTTATCTACTTTATATATAATCATTCTGTGTATATGTTAATTTCAAACTCCTAATTTATCTCCTTCTTCCTCCATGCCCTGCTAAAGGTATTTCTACCACATACTTTGTCCTGAAAGGTAGTGTACTTTCTCTGTGGTCTCTATTGTTTTTATGACAAAAATATTATTCTTTAATTATCTTATGTGAATTCATTTATGTATTCTGCAGAGAAATGTGAATATGGATTCTTGTCACAGAGCAATGTCATTGGTAACAAATGCATGGAGTTGTGTAGGAAACCAAGGTCATGTTTCACTGAGCTTGAAGATGGGAGCCTATTCCAGGCCTCTGACCACAGAAAGCTTGTTGTCACTTCTTGGCCTATCTGTACTTTTAAAAATTCTTTTGCCCCTTGTCTAAAGTGGTATCCAACGCAGGGCCATGACCTGCAGTAATCATACTCTTCGTCTGGAATCACAATGTGTAACTTCTTTGAAATAAATTTTGTTCCCCATGCTCTCTATCACCCTCTGTTCTCTGCCTGAATCCAATAGCTTTGCTGTGTCAGAATCACGAGTCTCTAATCACAATCTATCAGGAAACCACTTGAGATAATTTTTTCTTAGATATTTTGTCTTTAAAAAGGAACACCAGAATAGGATTTGAACATACCTGTTACTATTATTGTGTGATTATTCAGACTCCTATCACCCCTGTTCTTTTATTTTTTTAAATACTAAATTTTTTTTTGAAGAGGGAAAAATGCTTACCACACAATTAGTAGGATAGTATATAATCTGGATAAAGGAATTTTTGAACTGTATGAAAGACTCCCTTAAAGCTGACATGCTTTTTTACAGTTCCATCAGTAGCTTGGTTGAAAATATGAAATGCACTCTCATTAAAAATATGCCTGATCAAAGCTTGAACGGGATGGAAATATTTGAGGACAGAATTAGGATTTCAAGAAAATGAATGATGGCTAAAATAATCAAAAGGAAATATTATAAGGGTATATGTAAATACTGAATTTGAGCTCAAAATGTCAATTGCATAAGTACAGGTTAGGGCAATAGCTGGCTTGGGAGCAGATGTTCATCAATACTAATTAATAACAAAGCAAAACAAGAAACAGAATAAACTACAGCTGCTGCTACTGCTAAGTCGCTTCAGTCGTGTCCGACTCTGTGCGACCCCATAGACGGCAGCCCACCAGGCTCCCCCCGTCCCTGGGATTCTCCAGGCAAGAACACTGGAGTGGGTTGCCGTTTCCTTCTCCAATGCATGAAAGTGAAAAGTGAAAGTGAAGTCCCTCAGTCATGTCCAACTCCTAGGGACCCCATGGACTGCAGCCTACCAGGCTCCTCTATCCATGGGATTTTCCAGGCAAGAGTACTGGAGTGGGGTGCCATTGCCTTCTCTGAATAAGCTACAGAGTTTCCACTTAAGCAATAAGATGATGTTTTCTCTAAAATAGATTATGTAATCTTATCCTACATAATACTATTAAAAGAATAAAATATCCTATGTAAATATATATATACAATTCATAATTTATATGTGTTGATATGAATTGTAGAGCGAGGCATGGGGAACCACACAGAAAACCATCACATTGGTTAACTTTGGAGACAAGTTGTTTTTTTAATCAAATCTTGTTTTAAAATTTGAAGTTATAATTGCTATATATAAAATAATGTCAAGGGTATACAGAACTCCTAAAGAAGTAAAATCAGTTAACTTCAGATATGCAGATGATACCACCCTTATGGCAGAAAGTGAAGAGGAACTAAGAAGCCTCTTGATGAAAGTGAAAGTGGAGAGTGAAAAAGTTGGCTTAAAGCTCAACATTCAGAAAAGGAAGATCATGGCATCTGGTCCCATCACTTCATGGGAAATAGATAGGGAAACAGTGGAAACAGTGTCAGACTTTAGTTTTTTGGGCTCCAAAATCACTGCAGATGGTGACGGCAGCCATGAAATTAAAAGACGCTTACTCCTTGGAAGAAAAGTTATGACCAACCTAGATAGCATATTGAAAAGCAGAGACATTACTTTGCCAACAAAGGTCCGTCTAGTCAAGGCTATGGTTTTTCCCGTGGTCATGTATAGATGCAAGAGTTGGACTGTGAAGAATGCTGAGCGCCAAAGAATTGATGCTTTTGAACTGTGGCGTTGGAGAAGACTCTTGAGAGTCCCTTGGACTGCAAGGAGATCCAACCAGTCCATTCTGAAGGAGATCAGCCCTGGGATTTCTTTGGAAGGACTGATGCTAAAGCTGAAACTCCAGTACTTTGGCCACCTCATGCGAAGAGTTGACTCATTGGAAAAGACTCTGATGCTGGGAGGGATTGGGGGCAGGGGGAAAAGGGGACGACCAAGGATGAGATGGCTGGATGGCATCACGGACTCGATGGATGTGAGTCTGAGTGAACTCCGGGAGTCAGTGATGGACAGGGAGGCCTGGCGTGCTGCGATTCCTGGGGTCGCAAAGAGTCGGACACGACTGAGCAACTGAACTGAAAGAAGTAAAAATAATAATAGCATCTATATTTCTGTTATATTTGTATAGAAAACTGCAGTTTATATTATATAATAAATTAACATTCTTAATTGAAATTATTCTTTAATTTTGACTTTGTTTCCCTATAACTCTGTAAGATAGGTAAGGCAGGATGTTTTTACTTTTAGGTGTTAATGTAAACTCATAGAGGCAAAGTAACTTAATTTGATCTGAGTTCCAGTGATCATAACAATAGCATAAATATGTCTTTCCAGAAGCAGTGTTCTGGTTGAGTCAGATTATCAACAGAGGAAGAGAGGCCTCATTCGGTATTCTGTGTTGAATGTATGCATGTCTGAATGGAAAAATATAATATACCTGTCTCTTATACACATCTCTACCGTCTATGGGGTCGCACAGAGTCGGACACGACTGAAGCGACTTAGCAGCAGCAGCAGACACGAAACACAAAAGGGCCTATAAACCTCAACCCAAAACAATAAAGTAAATGGCAACGGGTTCATACTTATTTATAGCTGTCTCTTATACACATCTTAAAAATCATGATTTAAAATATTAATGGGAAAGAATTTAGAAATGTTTTTAAAGAGCAAGCTCCAAAGGAGTAGAGACCATTTCTATAGGCACAGAATAATTATTTGTTCAATGACATAATTTCTGTCATTTGTTTGAAGAAAAGACATTTGCATTACTTTAGGAGATATTCATAGAAATAAGTACTTAAAGTTATAGTGAGATAAATTCCAGCTATATTTCTATAAAGAAGAAATTTCTCATGATAAGTGCTTTTTTGAGGCTTTTAAAAATATTTGGGATTACTCCACTTCAGAAGTCTCTTAATTTTAAGTGTCTACTCTTCAGTTTAAGTACTAAAAGCTGTTTTGCTAGTAGCAGAATATTTGCAGGTAAATAATAAGTCATATACATGTGATATTTTTTACTGAAACTTAGACTATTATCAAAATTCATTATTTCCATGACCTCAAGGAAAGACTAAATAATTCAATGAGTGCCTAGGGTCGGTAGTTTGAGTGCAGGCTTAGTTGCTCCGTGGCATATCGGATCTTAGTTCCTGACCAGGAATGGAACCTGCATTCCCTGTGTTGCAAGGCGAATACTTAACCACTGAAACTGCAGGGAAATCCCATAGATTTTCCTATTTTTAATGTAAAATGGCCAAAAAGAAAAAGGACCATAACTGGAGGAAAACTTTACGTTTGGGTTGGAGAGCGATTATGGATAACATGCATAGTGTATGTGTGTGTGTGTGTGTGTGTGTGTGCGCCCAACTCTGCAACCCCATAGACTGTAGCCCACCAGGCTCCTCTGTCCATGGAATTTTCCAGGCAAGCATAATGAGGCAGGTTGCCATTTCCTCCTCTAGGCTATCTTCTTGGCCCAGGTTTTGAACCTGCTTCTCTTGTGTCTCCTGCATTGGCAGGTGGATTCTTTACCACTGCACCACCTGGAAAGCCCCAAAATGCACAGTATACTCTGTTTATTGGGAGAAAAATATGTTTTGATGACATACCAACAATTATTAAATTTTATTTTTAGTTTCCTTTATTATGGGTAAATCCTTTGAAGTGTTCCGTATATCAGGAAATTGTATATGGGATATTGTTAATGGAGCTTCATTTTACCTTTCAGAACAACTGAATTTAGAGAAGCTCAGTATGCTTTAAGCGTGTAATGGATCTTGATAGTCACCAAGGGAACATATTTTTGTCTTGCTTGTTTTAAAATAAATGGCCTATCTCTTTTTTCTTTGATGGTCAGTTTATTTCTTAAATATATTTCAAACCAAATTGATTTTGTTGAGAGTTAACCTCATTATCCAGTTCATTTAAGAGAAAATCTGTAAAATGCAAGTTAAAAAATTACTTGAAATTTAAGCCAAAACTATTGATGCTGACAGATATATATATATATATATGGAATTTTCCAGGCAAGCATAATGAGGCAGGTTGCCATTTCCTCCTCTAGGCTATCTTCTTGGCCCAGGTTTTGAACCTGCTTCTCTTGTGTCTCCTGCATTGGCAGGTGGATTCTTTACCACTGCACCACCTGGAAAGCCCCAAAATGCACAGTATACTCTGTTTATTGGGAGAAAAATATGTTTTGATGACATACCAACAATTATTAAATTTTATTTTTAGTTTCCTTTATTATGGGTAAATCCTTTGAAGTGTTCCGTATATCAGGAAATTGTATATGGGATATTGTTAATGGAGCTTCATTTTACCTTTCAGAACAACTGAATTTAGAGAAGCTCAGTATGCTTTAAGCGTGTAATGGATCTTGATAGTCACCAAGGGAACATATTTTTGTCTTGCTTGTTTTAAAATAAATGGCCTATCTCTTTTTTCTTTGATGGTCAGTTTATTTCTTAAATATATTTCAAACCAAATTGATTTTGTTGAGAGTTAACCTCATTATCCAGTTCATTTAAGAGAAAATCTGTAAAATGCAAGTTAAAAAATTACTTGAAATTTAAGCCAAAACTATTGATGCTGACAGATATATATATATATATTATTAAATTTTGAAGCATGTTTAGAAGTCTACAGATTAAAGAACAGATATTTATACATGAAAGACAAGCCCAGAGATCTGATTTTTTGGAGTGATAAAACTTTTCATCTTAGAAGTTGCAATATTATACATTGAACTATGTGTTATATATTTTATATATGTGTGTATATATATACACACACACATATATATATATATTTGGTGTAGAAGGGTTATAGACTCATTTTGTAAGGACATATTGTATAATAACTTAGAAATATCTTTTTTGATCGAGTGAGTATAAACTCAGAGTTCCAGGCAGCTTAAAGTTTTGTGGTGGGTGTATTTCATAAACACAATATATACTAAAAACTGTCATGGTAAATATAAAATATGAACAAGACTCTTGAAAGAATTAGAGTGAAAGTTTATAGTATTATATATTTCTCAAAATGACTGTATTGCCTGATCACTGCTTCAATGTTTACAATTAGTTGAAGGCTCAGCTTGCCTATCTGAATGGTGAAATTTTGATCTTTTTGCTTAGCTTGTGTTTTAGGAAAGGCAGCTCTGAATCCCTTGTCTACTTTCATAGACTAAGAAAGACTTCTTGAGGCCATACAGAAGCAACAGAACAGAATTTATAACCATGATTTTCAGAGTAATACTGTGTCTCAAGGAGTGATACAAATAACTGACTCATTTTCTTTCTAGTTGTGTGATAGGATGGCAATCTTTTGTTTAAAGTTTCTCCATGTAAAAAATGGATATATCACGAATACCATCTATCTTTTTGTGAATGAAAATAATTTATAGAATGTGTAAGAGTACTTTGTAAGTGTATAATTTTCTGCAAAGGCTCAGTAATTAAGAGAACAGCTCATTTAAAAATATAAATCAAGCATCTTAGAGGGGGGAAGAATTCCAGGAAATAAACCAGGCAAGTGCCACTGTGTCACCGTTCTAGGCAGATTGTTTAGCTGTGGCGCGGTATAGTAGTTTTAGCAACTCCTTGAAGCATAAACCTGGCAGACACCAGGTTGCCCTTAGAGCTGACCTTGCCTGGTGACAAGATCTCTGACTTGAAGTCCTATGCAGTTGCTCAGTGTGAGTCATTCTGCGAATAAAGAACATGAGGTTTTCAAGAAGCTTTTGGTTTAGTAGGGAAAGCCAGGGTTAAATAAATCTTGATAATGTCTTGCATGGAATTGACAAGTGGCAGGGTAAGTGCAAGCTGCTCAGAGCACACAGTAGGAACACAGAAGCTCTTTCCATGTGGATTAAGAGTTGGTTGGCAAAACCTTTCCAGGGATGTGCCTTGTATTTATCTCTCTGCTACTGGGCACAAGTTTGTGATGGCAAAGGGGCATAGGCTTCAAGGAGGTAACACTATATATCAGAAAAATTCCAAATGAGATTATTTAAGAATTTTTGTTTATTCTATTTATATCATGTGTTGACTGTTGTCTCTCTTCAGTCTATATTTTATCATGTGTCCTCCCATCCTACCTTCCAGGTTTTTACAGTTTCTTATGCACAATAAAGTCCTGAGTTTAGCTTCCAAGTTTCCCCACAATCTGACACTTACTCATAAATCTTAAAATTCAATCAAAAAGAAGCACTCTCTAGACAGGATGGTATTTGAGATTTCTTGTATGTGAATTTTGGTCTTCACATATCTGAGCCTGTAAAGATAATTTAAGACGTAACCAAAATCTTATCTTCTTCATAAATTTTCTGATTCCACTCTTTGGAAGAAG
Organism: Cephalophus harveyi; assembly: GCA_006410635.1. Lineage (NCBI taxonomy): Eukaryota > Metazoa > Chordata > Mammalia > Artiodactyla > Bovidae > Cephalophus > Cephalophus harveyi. The sequence continues at coordinate 45,849 of SJYT01084560.1, forward strand.
ACCTTCTTTCCAGAGAAAAAGATTTATTGTCTATAATGTTAATTTGTTACTCACTCCATGTGATATTTTCTGGGATTTCACTCACAGAAAATATTCAAATTATAGAAGTATTTAATCTGAAAAGAAAGCATGACTACTTCAAAAATAAGTGAGAAAGTTATTTATAGGCCATAATTATATTTTGAGCTCGTGAGTCTTATTACCATAAAGTTTTCACATACCTTTATCCCTGCTCTGCCTCAAACATTGACTAATTCATTCTGAAGAATACAGCACATCTATTTTATAGCTTGAGAATTTTTTTTAACAGTTCTGATTTTAAAATTATAAAATTATTCCTAAAATATTATACTTTTCTGTTTGCTTATATTTGGTTCTCTAGCTAGTTTTTTACAAGTCCTATTAGATATGAACTTTTATTCCTTCTGTCCTTTCTTCCTTGTCTTTTCCCTTGCTTTTTCTCTCCGTTTTCCCACCCTTCATTCTTTTTTTCCTTCTCAGCCCTTTGTGTTTATTCAGTAAATATGGTTAAAATACACATGCATTTAGGGAGGAAGTGAATAGAAAAGGACTGGCTTACATTAAATAGTCTAAGATAAAGAACTACCAGGATACACCATGGAAACCTTGTGGAGGTAATGTAGTTAGATTTCAAGAGATTCTAGAATTAGAATCAGGAAGATGTTTACTTACCAAAAATAGCTACTCGATTTCTTTTTTTCTCCCTATAAGAAAAACATATTCTCTTATCTCCAGTTGTCTCTTTTGTATCTGCCCCAATTTCTCATTTTCTTTGTAAATCTGTCTCAACTAGCTTTTCATCACACATAACACAAAAAAATCACAGCACATCTTTCTTTCTCTGAGAAACATGATCTAGATTCAGAACCACAACCAACTGATGGGTATATTTGTATTTCAGAGTCCAAATTCTGGAGAGAAAGAGAGAGAGAGAGAGAAGTGAGTTTGCTCAGTTCATGAGTTAGGTCTCTACTCTTAATTCAAACAGAATAGGGTGAAGGATTATGAAGGGACAAACTTGTCAAGTGATGCTACTCCTTCTGGCTAGACTCATGGCAGTATGGGGACAGTTCATCCGATAAGAGAGCATCCTGAACCTGTCAAGTATATTTGTCATATGTAGGCGTTATGACTACCAAAGGGTGACATTTCAGGAGACAAAAGTCAAGCTAGAATAAAGGAATGAAATTGAAAAAGAATGCCTATAGAACTTCATAAGTACATCAACTGCTGCTGCTGCTGCTGCTAAGTCACTTCAGTCATGTCTGACTCTGTGCGACCCCATAGACGGCAGCCCACCAGGCTCCCCTGTCCCTGGAATTCTCCAGGCAAGAACACTGGAGTGGATTGCCATTTTCTTCTCCAGTGCATGAAAGTGAAAAGTGAAAGTGAAGTCGCTCAGTTATGTCCGACTCCTAGCGACCCCATGGACTCCCAGGCTATTATGTCCATGAGATTTTCCAGAGAAGAATTCTGGAGTAGGGTGCCATTGTCTTCTCTGAGCACATCAGCAAATTTAAACTATTAGTGACACATTAAATGAAAACATAATTTGAGAAGAATAAAAGTGCAATACATTTTTAAGTGAAATACTTTTTTTGACTTACTTTCTTTTAAAACTAACAGATATGGATTGGATATTTCAAGATAATTCCTTCAGCTATTTAATGAAATATATACATCATATGTGTGTATATATTTTATTTTCTGTGGTAGATTTTAAGGAGATAATAGTGAAAATATTATTGTAGGTGATTTCTTCAAGTAGTACTGTTGTTAGGGGAAACCGACAAGTGAACAGAAAATTACAATGCATTCAAGTTATGTGAAAGAACAGGTTGATTATGGGAATGCATAAGGAGCAATTATCTTAGGAGCCTGGGAAAGCTTGCTGAACTATATTGCATGTAAGTTGAAACCTTAAGAATACAATATTGTAAAGTAAAAAAAAAAAAAAGGAATGAGTAGGAATTAGTCAGAAAGAGGGAGGGAAAAGAATTCCAGACAGAGGAACTGCATGTGTAAAGACCATGATTGGTTTAGGGAATTTAAAGACATTGACAAGTCTAAAACGTGAAGAAGCAGCAAGGGATGAGGCTTGAGAGAGGAGTCACAGATCAGGAAGCACCTGGTAAGACATGGTGGAGTTTGCAGGGTGGAAAGTTACAACGCTGTAGAGCCTTTATAGTGTTTTATTCAGGGGCAGAACATGATCAGATTTGCCATTTGTAAAGAAGGAAAACTGTTCAGCGTGGCAAAAATTAAAAGAAAGCAACCTGAATTTTGAGAGTGTTGCAACAATTCACCTGTAGGGTTATCTGAGTTTATAAAAGAAGTTTATAGTGGGAATGGAGAAAAGTAGAGGGGTCAAGAAGTATTTTGAAATACAATATGTAGAACCTGTTGGTTGTAGAGAGTAATGAAGATAAAATTGCTCCCTGTGACTCTCAGGTTTTCATTTGAGGATCCTGTCTGAATTGTGGGATCATTCACTAATATAGAAAGCCTGGAAGAAGAAAAGCAGGCTCCTTGGAAAGGAAAACAATAATTTGAGTACTGAATAGGTAAAACTTCAAGAAACTGAAAGGCAAGTAAAAGTGTCCTTAGTTGCGGAAAGTCATTGTTTGCTACCAATATTTAGTAGCAATTTCTTATTTTTAAGATACAGTTTAGTCCTGATAAGAATATATTAAATACCTTTTAACTTTCTAACTTTAATCTAGCCACATCCCACCCCTCGATTGAGTTTTCTAAAACACATTTCTGATTATGTTACTTACCATTCAGTATCTTTGAAAGTGAAAGTGAAGTCGCTCAGTCGTATCCAACTCTTTTCGACCCCTTGGACTGTAGCCTGCCAGGCTTCTCTGTCCATGGGATTTTCCAGGCAAGAATACCGGAGTGGGTTGCCATTTCCTTCTCCAGGAGATCTTCCTGACCCAGGGATTGAACCCAGGTCTCCCGCATTGTCGGCAGACGCTTTATTGTCTGAACCACCAGGGAAGTCGTTTAATAAATATTGCTGCTAAATGGAAAATAAGTAGTTCATTTATTATTATTGTTTTGCTACCATTCTATAAATAGAAGATACTAATTTTTTTTTAATGATTCATAGTTTTCTTTAAATTTACTTATTAATTGCCTATAATTTGTAACACACTACTGATAAACAGAAAGGAAAGTGGAATGAGGTAATGATCTTCAGTAGAGTTCAAATCTGTATAACATTCAGTTTAATTTTACAGAATTGTGTATCACAAGAATGAAGTAGAAATAATCAAAATAAAGAGTGCCTTGAAAGTGCTGTCATTCAATAGAGCCTCAGAAACCCAGAAATGTTAAGGAATTAAGGGAATAAAGATTAACCATGTGGGTATTGAAGGTACTGAAAATATGAAAAAAACTAGATTCTCATTTATCTAGTGATGAAAAAGGTCATTCATTATTTTCGTGAGGGCAATTTCAGGAGATCAGTGAGTCCCTAAGTCAATTATGAGAATATCATAGAGAGAAATGAAGACAGCAACCACAGTCTACATTCAATTGCCTTTTATATAAATGGATGAAGTTGATGGATAAAAGCTTGAACTGAAACTGTGATTGATGTGTATGTGTGTCTCTGTGTGTATATACATGTATGAGTGCATATATATATCATTGTGAAGCTTATAAAGAATTCAGATAATTGGGATCTTCAGAGAGAATATTGTGACAATGCTTATGAATTAAATAATATTCAGTATCCTATGTACTTGAGTTGGAATAATTAATATTGGGAAAATGACCATACTACCGAAAGCAATCTGTCAGTTTAATGCAATCCCTATCAAATTAGTCACGGCATTTTTCACAGAACTGAACAAATAATTCTAAAATTTATATGGAACCACAAAATTGCTTTGGCAATTCTGAAGGAAAAGAATAAAGCTGAAGGCACAACCTTCCTGGGCTTCGGATACTACTATAAAGCCACAGCAACCAAAACAGCGTGGTATTGGTGCAAAAACAGACAGATGGGTCAATGGAACAGAATGGACACTCCCAAAAGAAACCCACTCATCTATAGTCACTTAATCTTCGACAAAGGAGGCAAGAATACACTTTGGCAAAACAAAAGTCTCTTCAGCAAGTAGTATTGGGAAAGTTGGGCAGCTGTATATAAGTAAATGAAATTAGAGCACTCCCTCAAACCATACACAAAAATAAAAATGACTTAAAGTCTTAAATATAAGGCAAGACCCCCAAAACTCCTGGAAGAGAATATAGGCAAAAAATTTTCTGACATAAATTGTAGCAATGTTTACTTCGGTCAGTCTCCCAAAGCAAAACAAATAAACACATGACACCTAATAAAAATTATAAGCTTATGTATAGCAAATGAAACCATAAACAAAACAAAAAGACAACCTACAGAATAGGAGAAAATATTTGCAAATTATGCTACTGACAAGGGCTTAATTTTCAAAATACAAGAATAGCTCAAGCAGTTCAATATCAGAAAAACAACACCCTCCTCTCCAAATAAACAGAAGACTTAAATAGACATTTCTCCAAAGAGACATACAGGTGGTCAACAGACACATGAAAAGGTGCTCAATATCACTAATTATTAGAGAAATGCAAATCAAAATTATATTGAGGTATCACCTTACACCAGTTAGAATGACCATCATCAAAAGTCTACAAATAACAAATGCTGGAGAAAGTGTGGAGAAAAAGGAGCCCTTCTACACTGTTGGTGGGAATATAAATTGATGCAATCACCATGGAGAACAGTAGGGAGATCCTTTAAGAAAATAAAAATAGAGTTACCCTATAATCCAGTATTTCCACTCCTGGGCATATATCCAGAAAGAATGAAAACTCTAATTTAAAAAGATGCATATACCCTTTTGTTCATAGCAGTACTATTTACAGTAGCTAAGATAGGCAAGCAGCCTAAGTATCTATTGACAGTTGAGTGGATAAAGAAGATATGGAGCATAAATACAATGGAATATTTCTCAACCATAAAAAAGAATGCAATAATGCCATTTGCAGCAACATGGATGGACTTGGAGATTATCACACTAAATGGATTGAGTCAAAGACAAATATCACATGATAGTATTTATATGTGGAATCTAAAAAAAGATATGTGTGTGTTAGTTGCTCAGTTGTGTCTGACTCTTTGTGATCCCATGGATGTAGCTACCCAGGTTCCTCTGTCTATGGAATTCTCCAGGCATGAATACTGGAGTGGGTTGCCGTTCTCTTCTCCAGGGGATCTTCCCAACCCAGGGATTGAACCTGGGTCTCCCACGTTGAGGGCAGATTCTGATAAAAAGAAGATATAATTGAAATTATTTCCAAACAGAAACAGATTCATAAATATAGGAAACAAACTCTTAGTTATCAAAGGAGAAGGGGAGGGATAAATTAGGAATTTGGGATTAACAGGTACACACTACTGTGTTTAAAATAGATAAATGACAAGGTCCCACTCTACAGCACAAGAAACTATACTCATTGTCTTGTAATAACCTATATTGAAAGGAATCTGAAAAAGAATATATATATATATCTATGTACATATATATCTTATATGAGTAAATACATATTAAAAGAGTTTTGGACAATTTCATAGATGTGGAAAGACCATACAATAGAGTTCAAGACTGCCAAAGCAATCAGGATTTGAGGGAGCAAGGTCCTAGATAAATGGCAGATACAACCAAGGGTCCAATGTTCACCAGCTTTCTCTCTTGAGAAGTTTGTGGGATTCTTAAGTTTCACAAGGTAAAACAAGCAGAAAGCCTCTAAAAAGCAGAGAGCCAAATTAAAATTCCAAGGAGACAAAAAGCATAGATCCAGAATTGCCAATGAAGAAAGGTCCTTCTAAAATAACCCAGGTTTTTAGATCTGAAGGGCTAGGTTCTAATCATAGTCATTAATTAGAGGTAGAGAATCAACCTTACAAAAACTGCAGCCCAACCCTGAGTCATGCACAGACAAGAAAAAAAAATATTGTTAGCAGAGAGAGAAAAAAAGCCATAAATTTTAGAAGAGCAAAATAAAACTGAGGATTACATTTTCAAGCAAAATGAAAGCAATCAGAAAATGATGGAATGGCATTTTAAAAATTGTGAAAGAAGACAGCTGTTTACTTGGAGTTTTAGAAACTAGTCAAACTATCCTTCAAAGGTGAAGATACAAGTAAATATTTCCTGACAAAAATGGGAGAATTTTCCCAATAGAAATTAAATTTTACACATTGAATAATACTAAGGGGCATTCTTAAGGTTAAGGAAAATGCTGGGAGATGGAAATACAAATACACATGAAGAAGTTAGACCCCTGAAAGGGCAAACATGTGAGTCACTATGAATGAATATTCACTGCACAAAAAAGTAGCAAAAAAGCATTCCTACACTAGCACTAGAATATGTATATGGAGTAAAACTGAATATTGTAATCTCTAGGGCAGTCTTTCTCATTATTTTTATCCTAGAAAAACCCAAATGGAATAATAATTTTGGGGTCTCAGGAAAGTTCTACATAACAGTTGTCATAACTATATTTCACAGCACATTAGTATTATCAGTTAAGTTGTAGATATAATGATGTAATATTGTTTTCAATGCTCTTTTTAACAGAAAATGGCATTTTCTGTCTATTTTTTCACTATTAGCCTTTTCTTTTTGCGTTACTTTTTCCACAAAAGGAAATTCAATAGCGCAAGTAAAAAAAAAGTTTAGTTTCCCCTTTAAAAAGTTATAATTGACTTTTATCTAAGAATGTCTATACAAAGTAGAAGATATGGTACATAGCATGTGGTATGCTTAAGAATGGTTTTTCCTCCTATTTAAAAATAAAAATATTTTTTTACTCAACTTTCTCTTAAAAATTAGGTAATTAAACTTAGCTAACTTTTCTTAAAATTAATTTTCATTCTTCACAGATTTTAGATCAGATAATATTACATATATATATATATAGTTTATAAACTGACTAAAACCATCAAGGCAAGAATACAGAAAATTCTATAAGCACAAGGAAGGATAAATACACACAGAAATTAGGTTCTAAGCACATTATCCTAGTACACACTTAAAGGCAAAGACAAAAAATATTATTAGTAGAGAGAAAAAAGACATTGATGTGCTTTTCTCTTAGGCATTGTATTGTTGGGTCTTATCTTTGTAACCAGTCTGATAATGTCTGCATTTTAAGTGGACTTTTAATGTTATCATATATTTAATGTGATTAGTGATATGATTAGGTTATAATCTAGGGGCTTCCCTCATAGCTCAGTTGTTAAATAGTCTGCCTACAATCTGGAGACCTGGGTTTGATTCCTGTGTCGGAAAGATCCTCTGGAGAAGGAAACAGCAACCCACTCCAGTATTCTTGCCTGGAGAATCCCCATGGACAGAGGAGCCTGGCGGGCCATAGTCCATGGGGCTGCAAGAATTGCACATGATTTAGTGACTAAACCACAACCACCTAGATTTTATTCTACAATCATGTTATTTCTTTTCTATTTGTCCCTTCTGTTCTTTGTCATTTCTTCCCTTATTTTCTATCTTCTATCGTTTAATTATCTCTTATGATATGTTTCATCTCCTTTTGGCTCATTTCAGTGAACCAATATTTTAGTGTTTGTTTATAGTAAAACAATCACTCAACAACAGAACAATTATAGCAGTTTGTTGTGTTATCTGAATGATTGCTTAAGTGTTAATAGTGTGTATTTTTAATTTATCACATTTTGCCTCCAGTTACTATTATACTACCTCATGTATAGGGCTTCCCTAGTGGCTCAGACAGTAAAATATCCACCTGCAGTGCAGGAGATCCAGGTTTGATCCCTGGGCTGGGATGATTCCCTGGGGAAGGGAAGGGCTACGCACTCCAGTATTCTTGCCTGGAGAATTCCATGGACCGAAGAGCCTGGCAGTTTACAGTCTATGACTTGCAAAGAATTGAACATGACTGAGCAACTAATACTTTCATGTATAGTAAAGTAACTTTAAAACATTATACATTTACTTTTCCTCTCCTGGTCTTTGTGCTATTGTTGTCTTATGTTTTGTGTTTATATTTGTTATTAAACTCTTAGATACATTGTTCTAATTTTTTATTTAAACAACTAATTATCCTTGGAAGAGATTTAACTAATGAAAAGTTTTACATTTATCCACATATTTACAATTTCTGGTGGCCTTAGTTTTTTTTGTTGATCTAAGTTTCAAACTAGTAATAGTTTTTTTTCTGATTGAAGGACCTACTGTAATGTTTCTTACCGTGCAGATCTGGTAACAAGGAACTATTTCACATGTTATGTATCTTAAAAAGTTATTTTGATGTCTTCATATTTGGAAGATATTTTGACTGGGTAAGAAATTACAGGACAAATCTCCCCCAGTACTTAAAGATGTTGCTCCACTGTTTATATCACATTGATTGATTGATGCTTGTGTCTTAGTAAAGATTAATTTCAAATGACTTAGTGGTGCTAGTTGAAATCGACTATTATTTGACATCAGTCTGAAGAAGTTTTCTTGTCTGTTTGTAGAGACAAGTTTGCATTCAGGGGAACTTTCCCAAGAGGGATAAAGCATGAAGTAGTATGAAAGGAAAAAATTGTCTAGCCAACTATACTGACTTATTTAATTTTTATGGCAATAAATAACACATGATCTATTTTTTTTTCAAAAAGAAATTTTAGTGGTCAATGTCCAAATTCAAGGAGACTTAGAAAAAAGATATTCTGTTGGAAGTTTAGAAAAATGACAGTATTTTTCAATATAAATGTTGTACTATTTTGTAAACTTTTATTTCAAATGAAGTTGCATATTATACATTCAGTCAATGTGAGCATTTGGGAGTTGTTCACAAAACCTGCACAGATGCTTTCTAAGTATGGAAGAAAAAAAAATAGATAAGCTAAAGTTTGTTGAACTTCAAGCAATAAGATTAATTGTTTTGCACTTTTACTTCAAGAGAGACAACTCATTTGTTGCTTTATTTTGCTTCCAGAATGTAATTTATCTTGTGCCAGAGAGAGCCAACAGGGAATCCAAATCAGACAATGAATGTAGAAAACTTGGTTTTCTACCCAAATACAACTGAAATGATGGCAAGAATACAAAAAACATTTTTCATAAACCCATAGGTGAGGTGAAGTTACTCAGTCGTGTCCGACTCTTTGCGACCCCGTGGACTGTAAGTTACTAGGCTTCTCTGTCCATGGGATTCTCCAGGCAAGAATACTGGAGTGGATTGCCATTTCCTTCTCCAGGGCATCTTCCATCCATAAGGCAAAAGATAATTAGAGGGAGTGAGGGGATAAAATATCAGGTAATGGAGATCAACCTGATATTTTAAAATATAACTAAAACAACCTAGACAGCATATTCAAAAGCAGAGACGTTACTTTGCCAACAAAGGTCCGTCTAGTCAAGGCTATGGTTTTTCCTGTGGCCATGTATGGGTGTGAAAGTTGGACTGTGAAGAAAGCTGAGTGCCGAAGAATTGATGCTTTTGAACTGTGGTGTTGGAGAAGACTCTTGAGACATCTTCCATCCATAAGGCAAAAGATAATTAGAGGGAGTGAGGGGATAAAATATCAGGTAATGGAGATCAACCTGATATTTTAAAATATAACTAAAACAACCTAGACAGCATATTCAAAAGCAGAGACGTTACTTTGCCAACAAAGGTCCGTCTAGTCAAGGCTATGGTTTTTCCTGTGGCCATGTATGGGTGTGAAAGTTGGACTGTGAAGAAAGCTGAGTGCCGAAGAATTGATGCTTTTGAACTGTGGTGTTGGAGAAGACTCTTGAGAGTCCCTTGGACTGCAAGGAGATCCAACCAGTCCATTCTAAAGGAGATTGGTCCTGGGTGTTCATTGGAAGGACTGATGCTGAAGCTGAAACTCCAATACATTGGCCACCTCATGCGAAGAGTTGACTCACTGGAAAAGACTCTGATGCTGGGAGGGATTGGGGGCAGGAGGAGAAGGGGACGACAGACGATGAGATGGCTGGATGGCATCACTGACTCGAAATGTGCAAGTGGCAACTCCCCCAGCAAACTAGAAAAACCTAAAGTTTTAGTTAATATTTTGTTCAGTTCATTTCAGTTCAGTTCAGTCGCTCAGTCGTGTCCGACTCTTTGCAACCCCATGAATCGCAGCACACCAGACCTCCCTGTCCATCACCAACTCCCGGAGTTCATTCAGACTTGCATCTATCGAGTCAGTGATGCCATCCATCTATCTCATCCTCTGTCGTCCTCTTCTCCTCCTGCCCCCAATCCCTCCCAACATCAGAGTCTTTTCCAATGAGTCAAGAAATAATCATATTTGTCCCACAGGATCTTGGGACTTGCAGCAATGGCATATTGGATAATGGGATATAGTGATGGGAGGGTGGGTAGAAGCAAAGAAGGTTGGAAGTTGGTAATCCAAAGCAGTTAAGTGACTTGTTCTATTTCTCTGCTCCAAACAACTGACAGACTACTACTCCCTCTCGAACTGTAGCATAGATCTGTATGTTTATTCTTCTGGGAAAATGAACCAGAAAGACTTTGGATTTAGGGATAGCAGGCACGGTTGAACAAAATGGTACTATACTCCGGCCATGGGTTTGTATCTCCATGGGTTAAGAGTGAAAGATTCCTTTGCAGAAATTGGTAAAACCAAGAGAAACACTGCACTTTGAAACCCTTCAGCTAATAAGCTGTCCTCACGTAAAGTAGGATTTTAATCAACTTTGAAAGTGTTATTCCTTTAGTCGTATCCGACTGTTTGGGACTCCATGGACTGTAGCCCACCAGGCTTCTCTGTTCATAGAATTCTCTAGGCAAGGATACTAGAGTGGGTTGCCATTTCCTTCTCCAGGGGATCTTCCTAACCCAGAGACTGAACCCAGATCTCCTGCATTTCAAGCAGATTCTTTACTATCTGAGCCATGAGGGAAGCCCCTATGGAGGAGAATGGGGTAGCCTATTTATGGGGTAGATATTTAAGAACATCTCTTACATGGGAGACAGAGACCAAAACAAGAACTCAGGAGGCTGAAACAATTCAGGAGATTAAATCAACCCCAACAGATATAAGATCCACAGATGAGAGAATATAATGTTATCCTTGAATTAAAAAGTCTACAATGTAAAAGGAATAATCAGAGAACAAAAAAGAGCTCTTGAAAGTAAAAATGCTGTAACAAAGATATAAAAGATAAACATATAAGAGTTAGAATATAAAGAGCTTGAAGAAATTACCAGGAAAGTAAATAAAAGTCAAAGAGAATGTTGGTGCACACATGATCATGTAATTTACAAAAAAAAAAGGGCATCACTGCAAACCCACTTGTTAAAAATGGGCTTAGGAAATTATGTCTTTCATTTGAAATGAAAAAAAAATTCATTTTCAGATAAAAAAACTCTAAACTCCTTACTGTACACTCTGCACCAAAATTAATTTGACATGGATCATAGACCTAAATGTAAGCAATACAACATAAATACAATATTAAGAGTTTGGGGGGGAATTTAGGAAAGTATATTCATAAGTTGGATAATCAAAAATTTCATAAATAGAACATAAAGCACTAACCATTAAGCTTTGTAAAAAACTGAAAACTGAAATTCACTAAAATTAGTAAATTCTGTTCAGTTTGCAATGTTTTTCACTAAAAGATATGTATGATAAAGTTTATAGTAGCTTTGTTCATAACAACCCAAGACTAGAAATAACCTCAATGTCCAACAGTGGTTGAATGAATAAATAAAAGGCTTTATATTCATATATAATCAAGTGTAACATAAAAGTACTTTGTTATGTGCTGTGGTATTGATGCATTTCATCAATAATGTCTGAGTAAAAGAATTCAGACACAAAGGAGGATATGATTCTCTTCATATGTTGTTCAAAAGTGGCATAATTAATCTGTGATGATAGAGGTCAGATTAGTGGTTACCTTTGGGAGTATTGACTGAAAGAGGACAGGATGAAGTCTTTGGGGGTGCTGGGGATATTCTTGATTTGGATCATGATGCATAGGTATATAGCATTAGTCGCTCAGTCATGTCCAACTCTTTGCGACCCAACAGACTGTAGCCCACCAGGCTCCTCTGTCCATGGAGTTCTCCAGGCAAGAATACTAGAGTGGGTTGCCATTCCCTTCTCCAGTCATAGGTATATACATATGCAGTAATTCATCAATATATGTACTTAAATTGTGTATACTTTAATCTCATATAAGATGAGTATCGTAAGTAAAAAAGAAAAGAGAGAAGCATATTAGAGTATCCTTCTGGGAGACTTGTTATAGTACTCAGGTTTGTTCTTTAGTATTCTGGTTGTCTTCCTTTCAAGGACCTTGTGAGCTTACACTTTCCCAGTCTTTTGCAGTTAGGCATAGATTCATGGAGTCGCAAAGAGTCGGACACGACTTAGCGACTGAACTGAACTGAACTGAATACACATGTTACTTTCTGTATCTGATAAAGTGTGAATACAAATGCAAGTTACTTCTGGGTGGAGGTTTTTAAAGTCATCATATGACTTGTCATGTTGCCTTTTCTCTGGTGCAGGCTTGAGATCCTTTGGAGAGTGGAGACTCTGTCACCGTAACCTCTGTGTAAAGTCAGCATGGAACAAAGCCCTCAGCTGGTTTCTTCTGGACTTACAGTGTCAATGAGAAACAAATCTTCGCTGTATTATTAAACCATTGATGTTTGGGTTTGCTTTTTACTGCAGTACAACTTGTTTTGACTCATGCTAGGGTGCAACATTCAGAAGGAGAGCCAATGGTCAAAGAAAGAAGGGAAAGCATTTTCTAGAATTGATGGTCTTTAATTTCAAGTTTGAAAGCCCCTCCTAGAACTAAGTACAATGAATGAATGAACTACGACCCACGTAATTCATGCCAGTGTGACATTTTAGAATACAGGAGTAAAGAGACTATCCTAAAGTTTCACAGAGCAGTGTACAAAAGGATCCCAGACAAAGACTTAGGAATTACAGGAGACATGGAGTTCTCAGCATCAACTCTGGAACCTAGAAGACAAACATTTTCAAAATTCTATTAAAAAACATTTGCAATCTATTTTTATATACCAGCCAAGTCTGTCGATCAAGTGATAAATAAAAATAGAGACATTTTTAAAGGAGCCAAAACCTCAGAAAAATGGATCTCTAACTTACTCATTTTTAGTAACCCAAATATTGTCCCTCCTCCTTTCTTTGTAATTCAGTTCAGTTCAGTCACTCAGTCATGTCTGACTCTTTGCAACACCATGTAATGCAGTACACCAGGCCTCCCTGTCCATCAACATCTCCCGGAGTCCACCCAAACCCATGTCCATTGAATCAGTGATGCCATCCAGCTATCTCATCCTCTGTCATCCCCTTCTTTTCCTACCCTCAATTTTTCCCAGCATCAGGGTCTTTTCAAATTAGTCAGCTCTTTGCATCAGGTGGCCAAAGTATTGGAGTTTCAGCTTCAACATCAGTCCTACCAATGAACACCCAGGACTGATCTTTAGGATGGACTGGTTGGATCTCCTTGCAGTCCAAGGAACTCTCAAGAGTCTTCTCCAACACCACAGTTCAAAAGCATCAATTCTTCTGTGCTCAGCTTTCTTTATAGTCCAACTCTCACATCCATACATGACCACAGGAAAAACCATAGCCTTGACTAGATGGACCTTTCTTGACAAAGTAATGTCTCTGCTTTTTAATATGCTGTCTAGGTTGGTCATAACTTTCCTTCCAAGGGGTAAGCATCTTTTAATTTCATGGCTACAGTCACCATCTGCAGTGATTTTAGAGCCCAGAAAAATAAACTCAGCCACTGTTTCCACTGTTTTCCCATTTGCCATGAAGTGATGGGATGCCATGATCTTAGTTTTCTGAATGTTGAGCTTTAAGCCAACTTTTTCATTCTCTTCTTTAACTTTCATCAAGAGGCTCTTTAGTTCTTCACTTTCTGCCATAAGGGTGGTGTCATCTGCATATCTGAGATTATTGATATTTCTCCCGGCAATCTTGATTCCAGCTTGTGCTTCCTCCAGCCCAGTGTTTCTCATGATGTACTCTGCATATAAGTTAAATAAGCAGGGTGACCATATACAGCCTTGATGTACTCCTTTACGTATTTGTAATCAGTCTGTTGTTCATGTCCAGTTCTAAATGTTGCTTCCTGACCTTCATACAGATTTCCCAAGAGACAGGTCAGGTGGTCTGGTATTCCCATCTGTTACAATAAAGACCTCAATTTCCTGTTTCCTTGCAAATTGGCATGGCCTTGTGATGAAGTGCTGCTTATGGGGTTTAAGTATAGAGTGTGCAACTTCCAGGAAGAGTTAAAAGGGAATGGACTTGCACTTCTTTTTCTCTACTGTACACATAACAATGGCAGAAACTCGGGCAGCCAGCTTTCATTGTGTCTCGGAATGAAAAGCATCAAGACAAAACAAGGAGATTGGAGGGTCGCTTTACCCCTGGATCACTTGTTTTTTTTTTTTTTTTGCTGGTAATAAGTAGACTCTTGTTTGATCCCTTCTGTGGAGTTTCTGTTTCTCAGAAACAAAGGAAATTCTCACTCAAAGGGATTCTGTGAAAGAGGATTGAATATGAGTGACAGAGGAGAGCTCCAGAACTGATAAGGAGAGAGAATCTTAGGTTTTGAGGGTGTGGTCTTCTAAAAGGGCTGTATCTTATTTTTTATCCTGGGAGTCTTCCCTGGTGGCTCAGAGGTTAAAGCGTCTGTCTCTGATGCGGGAGACCCGGGTTCGATCCCTGGGTCGGGAAGATCCCCTGGAGAAGGAAATGGCAATCCACTCCAGTATTTTTGCCTGGAGAATCCCATGGACAGAGAAGCCTAGTAGGTTACAGTCCACGGGGTCTATCAAATGGAATATCTGAAACTGGAACATAGAGATTTAGCAATATAGATGAATTATTTAGGAAAATGCGTTAACAATACCAGAGAGAACTTCTAAGAGTTCCAAATGGGTTGCCCCTGGGGAGTGGGAAGCAAAGGGGAAAGGGGTGAAAATGGGTGTCACAGAGGCATGTTATTTTCCATTATGAGCCCTGGTGAGCTAAGTCAACTAAACTCTGCTCATGTATTACCTTATCATTTACTGTATTTAGAGTGATAAATACAAAAAAAAAATTTTTTTTTAAGAAAATAGTTATTTAAACCTATGATTTGTATTTTCCACTTCATCTGAATGAGAAGGGTAAGAAAGTTCTATTGTTTGTGCTAGTTGACTTACCAGGAGGTAATTTAAGGAAATGGCATTCTTAAATTGAGAGACAAAGGTCAAAGACAAGCAATGCCTTAGCTGTTAAAACGTATATCATGAGGCACGGATCCTTAACTGCGTACAGTGGCAGTCCACGGGGAGTGGGGAGGAGTGCCTTTAGTTTGTATCTGTGACTTATTGCTGTGACATGACACTATTACATTTTGGTTTTTAGCATTTTTAAAGAGGAAGTAATAGTTATGAGAGATGAAGAACTCAGAATTAAGTACTGTAGTTATACACAGAAGGGTAATTTGGTTTTGATGTATTGGCTCGAGGCTGTTAACTAATAATACCAAATTTTAAGTAGCATCTCACCAGTATGAAAAAGAGGTAGCATCATTATTAATGTCTAAACTATAGTGTGTTTCACACAGGATTATGGTAAAGGTCAGGCCATGTTTCTCTGAATTAAAAGCTATTCTGAGCTATCGCATTCCTAATCAACTCAGACCTAAAGGTGCATAGCTCAGTTATAATGAGGCACAATGAATTTAAATAAACTGCAAGATACTGTATAGTGATTTATATGTGCACTGTGGTATCCTTTTAACTCATTAGCAATGAATGATACTATGTGTTTGCAACTGTTTTTTGCTGTATAACTATTTTTTAATCACAATATTTCTTAGTAAAAGTGCCTTATGCTCCCATTTTCTTCCTGTATGTGTAAAGTAAAAGGTGATGGGTGCTCCTGGCATATACCCAAACATGAGTCACAGCAGAAAGAAACCAGCACATATCCACTCAAATAAATTTCATAAATTAACCATTTGTGACTGTGCTTACATGTTTATGGTTTCATGGTATGGAATGGCCATGGAATTGAGAATAAGAATTGAAGGTTCTATGGAGGTTTCTGAATTACACTTCAGACTTATCTTTGTGGAGGAATTAAAAAAAAAATCATTGACCACATTTGAGCATTTGTTTAAAAAGCATCAAAATTTACCAACAAACTTTTCTGCCTAATAATTCAGTAGTTTATTTACCATCTTTCATCATCTTATGTATACCCAATAATTTTTATAAACAACAGATCCCTATAGCTTTCTCATATAACAGATTTTCATATACTCTAGGGCTTTATTTTATTTAGTAAAATCCTTTTGTTGCCTTTATTTCTAGATTAAGAGAAAATCTTATGCATGGCATGCATAACCAAATGCTTGACTAAAAAGGGGAAATGATTGCATTGGTAATATTCTTTTTATAACTGGCTCAGTTATGTCTACTTTTTTTGTGGTGGTCAAAGGAGACTGGTTATAATATCCTAAAAAAATTCTGTTTCTCCTAATGATCAAGAAACCTATTCAGATACTCTATTTATTTTCAGTTATACTCTCCACACATGAAATAGCTTCACTACTCTTAAAATTGATTTAGTTTAATACAACCAGTTCATTGCATTAAAACAGGATTTCTGTCTTGGGGCTCAACTGCTTTTGAGTTTTATTGTCAATTATTTATCCTTCCCATTCTTTTTCTTGGTGAGTTTTCATCTAATATAGATTTGGCTTTATACTTATTAATTCTAGAATAATGGGCCAGATGTTTCTAAATATTCTTCAATATCTATTCTCTTTTCTTTCCTTTAAGAAACAGGAGTAAAGTTGCACTTAGCTAAATGGCCATCCTACTACAAACTTAGTCTTCCTTGAAGTTAGATATCACGGGCTGAATCATGTCCTCTCAAAATTCATATGTTGGCTTTCTTACCCTCAGTACCTCAGAATGTGACTGTTGAGACTGGGCTTTTACAAAGATAATTAAGGTTAGCAAGGTAATTAGCATGGGTCCTAAGCCAATATGACTGTTTTGTCCTTATTAAAGCAGAGACATTACTTTGCCGACTAAGGTCCGTTTAGTCAAGGCTATGGTTTTTCCTGTGGTCATGTATGGATGTGAGAGTTGGACTGTGAAGAAGGCTGAACGCTGAAGAATTGATGCTTTTGAACTGTGGTGTTGGAGAAGACTCTTGAGAGTCCCTTGGACTGCAAGGAGATCCAGCCAGTCCATTCTGAAGGAGATCAACCCTGGAATTTCTTTGGAAGGAATGATACTAAAGCTGAAGCTCCAGTACTTTGGCCACCTCCTGCGAAGAGTTGACTCATTGGAAAAGACCGTGATGCTGGGAGGGATTAGGGGCAGGAGGAGAAGGGGACGACCGAGGATGAGATGGCTGGATGGCATCACTGACTCGATGGATGTGAGTCTGAGTGATCTCCGAGAGATGGTGATGAACAGGGAGGCCTGACGTGCTGTGATTCATGGGGTCGCAAAGAGTCAGACACGACTGAGCGACTAAACTGAACTGAACTGAAAAAGAGGAGACTAGGAGACAGACAAACCTAGAGAAAAGACCACATGAAGACCCCAGAGAAGGCAGCCATCTTTAAGCTATGAAGAAAGGCCTCAGAGGAAAGCCACCCTTTGATACCTTGACCTCACACTTTTATCCTTCAGAATTGTGAGGCAAGTACGTTTCTGTTGTTTAAACCGCTCAGTTAGTGGCACTTTGTTATGGCAACTATAGCAAACTGATGCAGTGGGAGCGGCCATGGGATTGAATTTGGGTCTCTGGGGTACAAGCAAAAGTGATGTGTGAATTTTCTAGGTCATTCTTTAAAAGACAAGTTAGAATATGCTGGCTTAGCTCATTTTCCTTCTCACAGGCTTGAATAGAGATGTGACAGGGACTTCACCTTGAGCATTCAAATAAGGATAATACATGGGATGTGGTGGAGCAACAATATGGAAGAAACCTGGCCCCTGAATGACTTTGTGGTTAAGAGCCAGCCAGCCAGCCAGGACCACTCATATCTGAACCATTATGTAAGAGATAAGTAAACTTTTGTCTTGTTTAAGCCACTGAATTTTGGGGTCTCTATTACTGTAGTTTAGCCTTTCTTGTTGTTTAGTCACTAAGTCCTGTCCGACTCTCTTGCCATCCCATGATTGTAGCCTGCCAGCTCCGCTGTCTGCGGCATTATTCAGGCAAGACTACTGGAGTGGGTTGCCGTTTCCACCTCCAGAGGATCTTCCTGACCCAGAGATTGAGCCTGTGTCTCCTGCTTGGCAGGCAGATTCTTTACTACTGAGCCACCAGGGAAGGCCAGTCTAGCCCTTACCCAAACTAATAAAACATGTATTGAGTAAGTGCAGGCAGAGACCCTCTATTCTGTTTCCACTTTAATTTTTCATTTATATTCTATACATAATAAATAATGTATATATTATAAACTATAAACATAATTTAAATATATAAATGATAACATCTATATACTATTTGATTGTATATTACATTGTCACACAACTACTATTTTTATTACAATTTCATTGCAGTGCTAGCAGCAATATATCTAATGGGTGCTGGTCTTTCTTTCCTTTTTTGTGGGGTCATTATCCAGGTGGTCTTTATGAACTAGTATTAAACTCAGTTTTATCCTTCACAAAGATCATCTGAGGGACCAAAGACATCACATAGTCATCACCGAGCATGGGATCTATCCACAGCCCACCCATAGCCAAGCACTTGTCTGAGGTTTTTATGATTCAGTTCTATTATTACTCTTCTTATCCATATTTTAACAAATTATGAAGCTGGAAAACATGGTGCTTTTCCCACAGGCAGGCTTGTTGATGTTCCACATTTTCACTGCTAATCATGCCGTGTGAGTTTATTTTTTTGACAGACATTGATAGCCATGGTATGTGAGTTCAGTGGACATAATATCCACCCATTCCATCTCCTACTTATTTCTAAGTCTACTAGATGATTTATGCTAATTTTAAGAAACTTCACTGTATAGAGCTCTTTTCTTATTGTTTTTGTAGTCAGACAATCCAACTCTCTAACCTAACTTTACATAATATTACTGCTCTTTTTTTTTATCTGTTATGTGTTGAATAGGCCTGTCTTAATGCGTTAATCCTAAAATTTGCAACAAAGGGAAAATTGATCCTCCTGGAATGAAGTAGGGCATCAAACACTCCTAGAAGCCATTTAGAAATTCTTTCCCTTGTGACTTACATAAAAACAGCTTGCAAGCAAAGCAGCCTCACAACCACATGTTTAACTGGAGTACTAAATGATGGGCATTTGCTTCCTCTCTAAAGAAAAGGATAAGTTTAGCTTCACTGGTGGTAATTCCATATCCCCACTCTTGCATTAAGTGATTAATCCACTGGAAGTCTGTGATCTGCTTTAGAGTCCCTAGCATTGAAAGACACCCCACATGAGACCTATTCATATAAATCTGAATTCTAAATAGAAAAAAAAATCTGCATTTACTCTTAATTTGTTTTTCAGTTGATGAAATATCTTTGAGCATCAGTTAGATTTTGAGATTACCATAATTTCTTCTAAAATGCAGTACCGAGAAAGTAGAGCTTGAAGGTCCTGGTACATAGGGCTTATATCTTAGTATGAAATAATACATCACATAGTCTTTTGGAACATGAAGGATCCAGGGTATCATAGGAACTGGAAAGTTGTGCTAGAGAGTAGCAGAGGGAGGAGAATGCTGAGAGTGTGGTTCTTGAAAGATTTCTACAGAACTAATAGGTGATATTTAGAATAACCTAAATGATTCACATAAAATGGATGCTCACAGACCAAAATCATTAGCATTATCTGCAAAATTAGAAAATGACAATGGTGAAAAGAAATTGATTGATTTGAGGTTGGAACTAAAGCTTACAAAAAGACATGATTAAATATGCTGTTTATTGTGATTTTGGCTTAGGCATATCTGGTTCTTATTATCTGTTGGGACGAATGTGTTGGTTTCTCCCAATATAGCTGC
The DNA here is from genome assembly GCA_006410635.1 of Cephalophus harveyi. Classification (NCBI taxonomy): domain Eukaryota; kingdom Metazoa; phylum Chordata; class Mammalia; order Artiodactyla; family Bovidae; genus Cephalophus; species Cephalophus harveyi. The sequence continues at coordinate 65,981 of SJYT01084560.1, forward strand.
CACATATTTACCATTCCATTTTTTTCTTCTTTCTCCCTTAATCTCTAACTTTTCTACTAAATATGAAATATTTGTGTATATGTAAGTGCTGCTGTGCTGTGTAATGTGCTCGATAGTGTCTCTTTGCCACCCCATGGACGGCAGCAAGCTAGTTTCCTCGGTGCATGGAATTCTTTAGGCAAGAATACCATTTCTGTCCCCAGGGCATCTTCTCAGCCTAAGGATCACACCTGCTTCTCCTGCATCGGCAGGCAAATTCTTTACCACTGTGCCACCGGGGAAGCCCGTATATGTTCATGTGTACATTTATTTTTAGCTTTATTGAGGTATATTTGACAAATTTGTAATATATCTAAAGTGCATAATGTCATGATTTGATATTTCTATTGTGTATATATCTAAAGTGCCGAATGTAATGATTTGATATATATATTGTATATATATGTGTGTGTGTGTGTGTGTATCTGTCACTTAGTCATGTCTGACTCTTTGTGACCCTATGGACTGTAGCCTACCAGGCTCCTCTGTCCATGGGATTCTCTGGGCAAGAATACTGGAGTGGGTTGCTATTTCCTTCTTCTATATATATATATACTCACACACACATATATATATACACACACATATATATATACACACACATATATGTTGTGAAAGGATTCCCACAATCTACTAAATTAATTATTTTCCTTTTTTTCTTCAAAATTCCACACACAATTGATACCATTATGCAGTATTTGTCTGTCTTTGTCTGATTATTTCACTTTACGTAATGCTCTCCAGGTTCATCCATGCTGTCACAAGCGACAGAATTTCTTTCTTCTTTAAGACTGAATAATATTCCACTATATTTGTATGTGTGCATGTGTATAAAATACTGTTTTTCAATGCAATATATATGTATAGATATATGTAGCTTTCGTTTTTATCAGTTCATCCATCAACAAACATTTAGGTTATTTCCATACCTTGGTTACTATGAATAATCCTGCAGTGAACGTGTGAGCACAGGTGTCTCTTTGAGATAATAATTTCTTTTGCTTTGGATATATATATAGGAAATGGGATTGATCTATCATATGGTAGTACTAGTTTTAATTTCTTGAGGACCCCCATACTATCCAGAGGCGAATTATTTTTAAAGTAATGTAAGTCTTTGGAGGGAATGATGCTGAAGCTGAAACTCTACCTTTGGCCACCTCATGCAAAGAGTTGACTCATTGGAAAAGACTCTGATGCTGGGAGGGACTGGGGGCAGGAGGAGAAGGGGACGACAGAGGATGAGATGGCTGGATGGCATCATGGACTCGATGGACATGAGTCTGAGTGAACTCCGGGAGTTGGTGATGGACAGGGAGGCCTGGCGTGCTGCGATTCATGGGGTCGCAAAGAGTCGGACATGACTGAGCGACTGAACTGACTGAAGTTTGTATGATATGAAGAAATTCCATCTGATAGGAACATTAGCCTAAAAAGGGACTTGTACATATTGTATGTTAACCTAGAATGCCTTGCCCTTAGGCCTTTACCAGTCTACCTTCCCTTTGTCATTCAGATCTCACCTCACATTACCTCTTTTTTGGGGGTTAGATTTTATTTTTTAGTTAATTTGTATATTTTAATTGGAAGGTAATTACTTGGCAATGTTGTGGTGGTTTTTGCCATACATTGACATGAGTCGGCCATGGGTGTACATCACATTGCCTCTTTTTTGAGGTCTCTCTTGGTCACTCAGGGCTTCCCTGGTGGCTCATTGGTGAAGAATCTACCTGCAAGGAAGGAAAATAGGCAGGAGACACTGACTCCATACCTGGGTTGGGAAAATCCCCTGGAGAAAGGAAATGGCAAACTCACTACCAGTATTCTTGCCTGGAAAAATCACAGTCTATGAGGTCACAAGAGTCAGACACGACTGAGCGACTAAACAACTTAGTCACCAAACATAAGTAGCTGTCTCCTCATGCTCTGCTGTTATCACAGGTAGAGTCTGTCCCACCAGTCTAGTTTATATTATTCTTCAGAGCATTTATTGCTGCCTCGTATTATTCTTTCTCTGGTATATTTACTTCTTTATTAACTGTTTCCTCCATTAGTAAATGAGCTTCATGAAATAATGAATGTTGTTTGCTGTGTTCAGTGTTATTTTGAAAGTTCCCAAATTATTTCTGATGCACAGCACACTCTCATAAATTAAGGAAACCACACTAAATTCATTTTTTTCCCTAAGTATATTAACTGATTTTTCTCCCCTTTTTGTCATGAATTAGTTCACCATTATTTGAATTCCATATTTTATATTTTCACTAAGATTTTCTTTTTTCTTCTTTTCCCAATTAAGTCTTCTCAATTCTAGTTGAGGAATAAATGTTTGTTTGCAGTTCTGTTTATTTTCCATTTGTATTTGTGGCCTAGACTGTTGGGAAAATAAATGAAAACTAGAATCTGTCTTATTATGAACAATTTATTTCAAAAGTATGAAGGTTATATGAGGAACAGGGCTTTATCAAAACTTAATTTGTAGGATGAAAAGAGTTGCCAAGTTCCATCACCAACTCATATATACCGTATGAAAAGATTAGCCCCCACGAGAGGCCCTTCAAAGACATACTTTCTGGTTTTGTTTACTGCAATCTAGTTTGCTTTGTTCTGTAGGTTGCTTAATATATCATTTGATTCTACATGTTTCTTTTTCTTGATATTTCTTTTATACTGTCAGATCCTGCCATGTCCATTCAAATCTAAAATTGTCTGAAACTATCTAAGTCACAACAAATCTGCTGTGTGAATAAAATCTTTATGGAGAGCTGTGAGGTTTCCAAGGCACATGCATAATAGAAATTCAATATCACTTCATTTGAGTACAAGCAGAACTACCAATAGCTTCATATCACAGAGACCTACAAATTTGTGCTAAGAAAAGAATGAGTATGACAGAATGCCAGGCCTGTGTACAGGAGCCTGGTAATATATTCCACAGGCAGTTGTGTGGTCACCCCAGGGTGCTGGTGTTAGGAGAAAGGGGCACTCCTGAATTTACTGTAGTATTAGAAGCTTCTAATATAATCAAATCTGATTTTTAATAACATATGCCTCAGTATAAAAGTTAAAATGAAATAGGAAAAATGACAGTCTCTCCAATCTCCTTTAAAATGGAGACATGCCGCTTCTTTAGCTTTAGTGCTAACAAAGCAATTAGCACAAAAGAAAAGCTTATAAACAGAAAGTTTAACATGCTATCTGTTTTATACTTAAAGTATTAGTAAGAAGTAATTCTCTGGATAAAAACTAAGGTAGGAAAATACCTTATGTGTTTGTGTATACAGAAGAGGCAGAGAAAGTTCAAATGCGATTAGGATAAATATTACAAGATTTATTTCCTTAGGATGATTTTGTTGGAATAAATGTTGCTGTAAATAAGGAGGAAAAAAGTTAAAAGTTAATGAGGATTAAAATCATTTAAGGGCTATTTCAGACCAGTTTG
>SJYT01084561.1:0-43470 GCA_006410635.1 Cephalophus harveyi
GGTGTCGGGTGGGGGGGGTGTCAGCACTTCTTGGGGCAGGCCCGGCACCCCAGGGCTGGGCCCGGGCCCCCGGGCGGAGGAGATAGGACGCGTGCCCGGCTCAGCGGGCCCAGCCGGGGTACCGTGAGCGGCTGTCCTTCCTACCACCTTTCTCCCTCTCTAATTCAGATCCCCAGCGCGCCCTCCATCTGCGCGCCCACCCAGGAGTTTCGGTGGTACCAACAGGGTTAGGTCAGCATGGCAGAAACTCTGGAGTTCAACGACGTGTATCAGGAGGTGAAGGGCTCCATGGTGAGAAGGGCCCCGCGGAGGGAGGGGAGTGGACCTGCAGGGCCACTGATGATGCCCATGCTCTGAATGGGCATGCTGGTTTGGAAAAGGGGTCAGAGTACTCGTGTGTGCTTAGGGTTCCCCCCAGCTGAGAAGCGGTACCCAGGGAAAGGACCAGAATCAGGTCCGCTTGAAGGGCCCCACAGCTGCTATACCCAGTCCCGGAGCCTGGAAACTCTGAGACCCTGCAAGGGTTGTGGATGCCTGAGCCAGGATTAGAGCCCAAGGGTCCTAGCGGGCTTGTCTCCTTTACCGGCCCTCAGTGCTCCCCACCGCTGCTGCTGCTCCGGTCTGTGGATGTCAGGCGGGCCCAGACGGGGCGCCGGGTGGGACTGACGCTGGTCTGCTGCGCTGCGGCGTCCCCACACATTTGGGCCTGTTTCCCCCACAGAATGATGGTCGGCTGAGGCTGAGCCGCCAGGGCATCATCTTTAAGAACAGTAAGACGGGCAAAGTGGACAACATCCAGGCCGGAGAGCTGACCGAAGGCATCTGGCGCCGGGTGGCTCTGGGCCACGGGCTTAAACTGCTCACAAAGAACGGCCACGTCTATAAGTACGACGGCTTCCGGGAATCGGTGAGACACCCTGTTGCCATCGCCCCCTCTTGACTGCGTATCTCCTTTAGTTTTAATCCTCTAGACAGACAGTTGCCCCTTCTTCTGGTAACTGTGCCATCGCTGGTTTGGGCTCCTCACAGCAGGACCAGCGAAGCCGTTAAGCAATCAGCGTTCAGTTTTGGGTCAGTCTCAGGACTTTTCTTTGTGCCCTGACTCCAGAAGTTTTTCTACTGTTCTGATTTTTTTTTGTGTGGTGGCTTCTGCCTGTTGTCTTTGTCCAGGTTCTGGGTCTTACCTGATGCTTTAGTTTGGGTTTTGTTTTTCCATTGTGACCTGCATACATTCAAGACTTTACTTCATTTTTGTTTCCATTTTCGCTAAAGCAATACCTGTACAAACTCAGAAAAGACATTGTGAGACCCCTAACTGGGAATGTCAGCCCCTTACTTTATTCTTCCCCCAGGCTGAGAAATAACCCAGAAATAACCTCTTCCAACAGTCTTTTAAACGGTTTTATAGCTGTGATTCTTAAGTCAGCAAGGATTTCTGATACAAGGTATACTGGGACAGCTTCTCAGAAACAGGTAATCCCAGAACATTCAAGTTTGTGTTCAGGCCATCAGGAGTTGACTGGGCTGGTTCTCTTTCCTCTCCCTACAGGAGTTTGAGAAACTCGCTGATTTCTTCAAAACTCACTATCGCCTGGAGCTAATGGAGAAGGACCTGTGTGTGAAGGGTTGGAACTGGGGAACTGTGAAGTTTGGTGGTGAGTCCTGTGGGAGATTGAGTTTTCGGAGGAGGAGGAAAGATGGAAGATTTCCCCCTTTAACTTGTCTTACTCTTTCTCTGCCACTGCCTCTGATTGCCTGTCTGTTTGTAAATGATTGTGTGTTTATCGAGGACCGAGGGTGTATTAGAGGGTCTGGGATAAACAGCCCCCGGGCTCTCTCCGTAGGGAACCTGCAGTCTGGTGGGAGCGCAGTTTATGCTGAGCCGGGGAAGAGCGTGTGGATGGACCCTCCGCCTTTTCCCCACAGGGCAGCTGCTTTCCTTTGACATCGGCGACCAGCCGGTCTTCGAGATCCCTCTCAGCAACGTGTCCCAGTGCACCACTGGCAAGAACGAGGTGACGCTGGAGTTCCACCAGAACGATGACGCGGAGGTCTCCCTCATGGAGGTGCGCTTCTACGTGCCGCCCACCCAGGAGGACGGCGTGGACCCCGTCGAGGTGAGGCCTTCCGCGGTGCTGAGCGGGCCCCGCTAGCCCCGCGGCCGGCTCCCAGGGGCTCCGTGACCCGCGTGTGCTTTGGCAGGCCTTTGCCCAGAACGTGCTGTCGAAGGCGGACGTGATCCAGGCCACCGGCGACGCCATCTGCATCTTCCGGGAGCTGCAGTGCCTGACGCCCCGAGGCCGCTACGACATCCGCATCTACCCCACCTTCCTGCACCTGCACGGCAAGACCTTCGACTACAAGATCCCCTACACCACGGTGCTGCGGCTCTTCCTGCTGCCCCACAAGGACCAGCGCCAGATGTTCTTTGTGGTAAGCCGGAACCCCGGGGGCCCGCTGGGTCTTTGGGAGGCAGCTGTCACCCGCGTCCGCCCGTCTAGTTCATCTGCTGGTCCTCCGAGCCCTGGCTGGCGCTGAACCCACTCTCCTTCCCCCGCAGATCAGCCTGGACCCTCCCATCAAGCTGTCTCTTATACACATCTAGATGTGTATAAGAGACAGGGGCCAGAGACTCACCCCACGAAGTAGGAGATGATGAGAAGCTGAACCGCTCGGTTGATGATCCCAATGGTCCAGCTCTTCACGACCACCGACTTGGTGGTCTCGTAGGTGAAGAAATCTGAGATGCAGTTCATGCTGAAAAAATGACCCCTCAGGAGAGACCCGATGATGGACTCAGGACGGAGGGGTCATCCGGATGGAGGCTGGGAAGGGGGGCGGCTTAGAGGGGGCTTGAGGAGCCTGTTCCTTTAAGTCAGGCAACCCTATCTCGGGGCTCAGCCTCTCTCTGCTCTCCACCCTCTGGGCTGCCAAGAGTCCAAGGCCAGGGTGGGGGACCCCCTTTTTTTGGGGGGCCTGGGGCACGCTGCCCAGGCGGCTGCCCAGGCGGCACTGACCGTGCCCCTCCCCAGGCACTCCGGGGCCCAGTGCATCACCTGCTCCTACAAGGCCAGCTCGGGGCTGCTGTACCCCCTGGAGCGGGGCTTCATCTACGTCCACAAGCCGCCCGTGCACATCCGCTTTGACGAGATCTCCTTTGTCAATTTCGCCCGCGGGACCACCACCACGCGTTCCTTTGACTTTGAAATTGAGACTAAGCAGGGCACCCAGTACACCTTCAGCAGCATTGAGAGGTGAGCACCTCTGCCCAGCCCTCCCGGGCACCCTGGCCCCGACCCAGCCTCCTCCACCGGGCGGCCCGGCCGCTCCAGGCCGGCGACTCTTCTCTGGCCTGTCGAGTCTTGAGCAGTGTCTCTTCTGCTGCCTGGAGTTTGGCCTCCCCGGCGGGGTGCTCAGCCTCCAGCAGCCGCTGCATTGCTTGCTTTCTGTGCTTGGTGCCGTACGTGTTTGGTACTAGCCCTCCTCTCCCCGCGGGGTGGAAATGCTATCTCCTTTCCTTGAATGATCTCTGTGCCCGAGAACACAGCGGCTGTTCACTGAATGCTGGCTGGGGGCTACAGATTTCACGGACATGTTCACAGTCAACCNGTTTGGTACTAGCCCTCCTCTCCCTGCGGGGTGGAAATGCTATCTCCTTTCCTTGAATGATCTCTGTGCCCGAGAACACAGCGGCTGTTCACTGAATGCTGGCTGGGGGCTACAGATTTCACGGACACGTTCACAGTCAACCTTCATAACAGCCTGAGAAGGCTGGGTTGCTGCTGCTAAGTCGCTTCAGTCGTGTCCGACTCTGCAACCCCATAGACGGCAGCCCACCAGGCTCCCCTGTCCCTGGGATTCTCCAGGCAAGAACACTGGAGTGGGTTGCCATTTCCTTCTCCAATGCATGAAAGTGAAAAGTGAAAGTGAAGTCGTTCAGTCGTGTCCGACTCCTAGCGACCCCATGGACTGCAGCCCACCAGGCTCCTCCACCCATAGGATTCTCCAGGCAAGAGTACTGGAGTGGGGTGCCATTGCCTTCTCCAGAAGGCTGGGTTACAGACTAGCAAAACGCCCAGCCCGCCTCCCTGCTGCTTGTGCGTGTTGGTGGACAGGCTCACACTCCTTCCTGCATTCTCTCCCCCTGAAATCTTAAGATCCTGTAAGTTTTCAAGACCAGCGTCTGACTCGTCTCTGCCTGCTGTCCGCCGGGGGTCTCTGAGATCCCGGGCGTGATCGACCTGTTGAGGGTTTGGGCCCCTTGGTCTGTGCGGCCCCTTGGGGGTGTTGGGACAGCCCGCAGCCCACCCCGTGTTGGACCTGCCCATTGGGTAACGGGCCCCTCTCCTCTCAGGGAGGAGTACGGCAAGCTGTTCGACTTTGTCAACGCCAAGAAGCTCAACATCAAAAACCGAGGGCTGAAAGAGGTACCTGGGCGTGCTCGGGAGGAGCCTCGCCTGTTCTCTGACGGGGAAGGGGCTGGGGTTGGCGCGGCTTCTTTTTCACTCTCTCTTCTCTTCTCGCCTTTGTAGAAAAAAGAGGTGCGTGAGACCCTCCCCCTCCGGGTACAGGTTTCCTGGCATGACCTTAGAGCAGGCTCCGCAGTCCCCCAGGGGCCCCCCGCGGGCCGGGCGCGGGAGGGGCTTGGACTAACCGGGTTGGCAGGGAGTCGGGCAGACGCTCTGTGCTGAGCTGTGTGTGGACACGCGGTCCCGGGGCTCCAGGCGCGGTTGCTCCGAGCTACTCACAGGCATGGGGACGGCTTCCGCGGGCGCGGGTCGGGGGGCTGGCCCTGAGCCCCGCGCCCGCCCTGCAGGGCATGAACCCCAGCTACGACGAGTACGCCGACTCGGACGAAGACCAGCATGACGCCTACCTGGAGCGGATGAAGGAGGAGGGCAAGATCCGCGAGGAGCACGCCAACGACAGCAGCGATGACTCGGGCGAGGAGACCGGTGGGCGGCCCGGCGGGGAGCGGGGCGGGGTCCCCCGGCGTTGCAGCGGGGTCCCCGGGGGCAGAGCTCACGTGGCCTGTGCTCTTTTTCAGATGAGTCCTTCAACCCAGGTGAAGAGGAGGAGGACGTCGCAGAGGAGTGAGTCGTGGGTCTACTCGGTGGGGTGAGGGTGGCCCGTAAGCTGCAGGGACTGGAATACCTCTGGGCGTTCCCAAGTCCCAGGGCTACCTACCGACCGAGGGTAGAAAAGTGACCGCCGCTGAAGTGATACAGGGACACGTTTTAAAGTTGTCGAGATGCTTTGTAAGTGCAAAGCGTCCCCTGAAACCAGAAAAGGCCAGCAGAGAATGGGGATGGCGGCAGAGCTTGCCCGCTTCCCAGCTGCGGCCCTCGGGTCAGGCGGTGCGTCTCTGTGTCTCCCCTGTGAGATGGTAGTGTCCGTTTATTTCTATTTTTGGCCGGGGGGGTGTTCGTTGCTGGGTGCAGGCTCTCTCTGGTTGCGGCGAGCAGGGCCTGCTCTCTGCTTTCGGGGTGCGGGCTTCTCACCTCAGGGGCCTGTCTTGTTTTGGAGCAGGGGCTCTAGGGTGCAAGGGCTGCAGGGATTGTGATCAGGGGCTGAGCTGCTCTGCAGCGTGTTGGAATCTTCCCAGAGCAGGGATCAAACCCGTGTCCCACCGGGAACTTCCTCTATAGAGACTCTCGATTGCTGATGTCAGAAATACCAGAAATACGACTCAAACTGACTTTCGCCTAAGAGTGAGTTTTATTAGGTCATGTAACCAGAGAGCCTGGTGATAGAATTGGGCTCAGGCACCTGAATCCAAAGGCTTCCCTGGTGGCTCAGATGGACCTGAGCTTGTCTGAAGAATCCGCCTGCAATGCGGGAATTACGGGTTCCATCCCTGGCTGGGGACGATTTCCTGGAGAAGGGGGTGGCCACCCACTCCAGTATTCTTCCCTGGAAAAATCCCACGGACAGAGGAGACACAACTTAGCGACTAAACCACCACCAGGACGACTGAATCCCAGTGCCCAGAAGCTGAGGGGAGTGTTAGTTTTGCTTCTGGCTTCCTTATTTTCAGATGGGTGCGCACGTTGCTGAACGACCCTGAGCAGCAGGGGCAGGCTCGGTCCTCCGGGCCAACACTCAGAAGCGCTGCTGTGTTCAGAGCAGTGGTGGATGGTGGGCTTGCCTCCCCTTCCTGAGTCTGAGTTCTGAGATGAGCTCTGATGAACTAAGAGCTAAGCCATGGACCACCCCCGCTCCCCCCCCACCCCGCTTAGAGCCTGTGGTTGGGGTGAGCTCCCCCTGAATGGGGCTGGGTGGTTCCCAACAGGGAATTGGAGTGCTCTTGTTCCAAAAGAATTAGCAAAGGTTGGGCAGCAAAAAGAAAAAGAGAAAACTGCTGGAGCACACTGGTTCTGCTTGCCACATACTTGGGAAGGTCAGTGAGCAAATGCTTGTGAACATGCCTTGGAAACGGCTCCGCACCGTGATGCAGGTGTAAGGGGGCTCCATCTTCTGAGGAGCTGAGCACGTGATGGAGGGGACCGCTTAGGGGTACTGGGTTGGACTGAGGGTGGCCCCCTCCAGTTTTTACATGGTAGCTCATTATCTCTTCATCAGAGAAGACTGCAGGGTTAAAACAGTTAGCTCAGAGGAAGCGGTAAAGTGGACCTGGGGCGTTTTCTGGGCAAGATGAGACCGTGGCTTTGTCTCCATGGTCGTGGGGTCTGGGTTAGGCCGTGACCCGAGAAAGCCCCGTGTTGATGGATTCAACGAGGAAGCTGCTGCCACAGCCCGGGGGGCACCGGGTGGCCGAAGGCACGTCAGCAAGAGGGGGTCGCCGCAGCCCTGCTCCGCCTCTGCTCTCTGGGCGGGGGTCTTTGGGCTCGCGGTCCTGTCCTAAGCTGGTGGGGGGCTCTCCCCCTCTCTGAGCCCCGCTGTCCTTGACAGGTTTGACAGCAACGCCTCCGCCAGCTCCTCCAGTAACGAGGGCGACAGCGACCGGGAGGAGAAGAAACGGAAGCAGCTTAGAAAGGCCAAGATCGCCAAGGACCGCAAGAGCCGCAAGAAGCCCCTGGAGGTTCAGACTCGGCCGGGCGGCGGGGGCGGCCGTCCTCTCTTAGTCCTCCTGTAGCACCCCCCGTAGGGCCTGCGGACTGGTGCTGCTGGGCCGGGTTTTGTAACCACTGGCGCTGGCCTTGAGGCGGAGCCTGGAGAATTTTCAGTCTGGCCCTTGAGACAATTAGCTTCTGGGAGATCCAAATTGGGAGCAGGCTTCTGTCCTTGGAGCCCAAGGAGAGGGTTCTCGTGAGCTCAGGCTGCGGTGCTGGGGTCATGGTCTCCATCCCTGGGGGCTCTCCGTCTAGCCTGACGCCGCGCAGTCTTTTCTCCATTGTGTTCCTCTAAGGAGGTCCAGGTCATCTCTTGGGGAGAACGTGGAGCTTGGTGGGCAGTAGGTGGCTGATGGCCTCTGGGTTCCTACACAGGTAAAGAAGGGCAAGGACCCCAACGCCCCCAAGAGGCCCATGTCTGCCTACATGCTGTGGCTGAACGCCAGCCGGGAGAAGATCAAGTCGGACCATCCGGGCATCAGCGTCACGGACCTCTCCAAGAAGGCGGGCGAGATCTGGAAGGGAATGTCCAAGGAGAAGAAGGAGGCAAGGAGCCGCGGACACACGGCCTCGGGACCCTGGGACCTGACGGAGGCGGGCGGGCCCAGGGCTACGGTTGTGTGCAGGTCTTGCCTGCATCGGGGCAGGGGTCTAATTTTTTTTTCTCCTGATTTTTTCATTCCCTGTGTATGTGTGACACAGGAGTGGGATCGCAAGGCTGAGGATGCCAGGAGGGAATATGAGAAAGCCATGAAGGAATACGAAGGTGGCCGTGGAGAGTCCTCCAAGAGGTGAGAGTTGGGAACAAAATGACCCAGGAGCTGCTTTTCTGGCAGGTGTTTTTGCAGTTCCAGGTTGAGAATTGGGGTGTTAACAGACACGCTTCTGACTGCAGTAGGGCAGTGCTGCTCAGACCGGGGTAGGCAGTTGCTGGGTATGGGGAATGGGCTGGAGGATTTCTGAAAGTAATTTGGATAAATACGGCTCATTTTCCTAAGAGCCATATTTTCCTTCAATTTTATTTCAAAGTGTGGGGGAAATTAAAACTAGTTATTATGGAGCGTACTTCACATGAAGTTTTCAAGGTGAAGTAACACACGTTAGCAGATCCCTTAGAGAAGGAAACGGTAACGCGCCCCAGGACTCTTGCCTGGGAAATGCCGTGGACAGAAGAGCCTGGTGGGCTCGGTCCGCGGGCTCTCAGAAGAGTGGGACACGACTTAGTGACTCAGCAACAGCAGACGTTAAGCAAGTTTTGCATATGGGGCTACTTCAGGCTGTAGCCCCTGATCCTTCCGGTGATTCAGTTACGGTGAGCTCCCCTGGGGCGCTTGGGGCTGACACGCCTGGCTGTGTACTGAGCTGGGCAGTGTGGCTGGGATTGGGAAAGGCCCTGTGAAAGCCAGGAGAGGTTCGGCCCTGATGATGTGGGGAACCCGAGGGCCCGGCACCCACTTCCCTCTTGCTCACCTAGGGATAAGTCCAAGAAGAAGAAGAAAGTCAAAGTGAAGATGGAGAAGAAATCCACACCCTCCCGGGGCTCATCATCGAAATCTGCATCAAGGCAGCTGAGCGAGAGCTTCAAGAGCAAAGAGTTTGTGTCCAGTGATGAGAGCTCTTCCGGAGAAAACAAGAGCAAAAAGAAGAGAAGGCGGAGTGAGGTGCGGCAGGGCTCAGGGGGCCGTGGGGCTGGTGGCAGGACAGACGCTCCTGGACGGAGGGGTAATGAAGGGGAGCGGGTGGGTGGAATCTGTGCTTCTGAAAGTAACGCTGGGGTGCAGGGAGCGGGTAGCCAAGTGGGGGGTCCCTCCCTGGAAAGTGGCTGCGGGGGAGGGTGGCCTGGACTCTGCACTTCTCCCCTGTAAGAGACCGTTGGCTTTCAGGACTCTGAAGAAGAGGAACTAGCCAGTACTCCCCCCAGCTCAGAAGACTCGGCATCAGGATCTGATGAATAGAGAGGAAGATGTGTCTCCTGGGGCTTGCCCCGTCCCAGCCAGTCTCCCCACCCGTGTTTTGGTCCCTGTTTTCTCCTGTGAAATGCAGTCCTCGGGTTCTGTGCCATCTGAACAAGCTTTCCCGCTAGCCTGCACTTGCCTGGGGCTGCACGGGAGGCGTCTCACCCCGCGGCTTCAGAAGGTGGCTGTCTGTAATCCGGGGAGACGTCCGGTGGGGGCCAGGGCAGGGCCGGACCCCGCTGCGCCCCTGCCTGCCCGCCCTTCGGGGTAGAGCTGCTGCTGGTCCTGCACCAGTTGCCGCAGGCAGGGGTCCTGTGGGGGCAGGTCTGCAGCTCCTAACCGGGGCCTATTTCTACTTTTATTTTGTATTTCTGGTCTGTGAAAAATGAACATTTAATAAAGGGAACTGACTTTGGAAATCACGTCCTTAGGCCTTCTCTCTCCCCCGGTGTACGGCGCTCACTCTTCCCGGTGTTTACTGCACTCCTCTGACCCTTCAGCTGAGAAGCACGTCTCCAGGTACAGCCTGTTCTGTTCCTGGCTGGACAGGCATTGGTTTCCAGTCTCTTCTGGTGGGATGGGCCACCTGAGAGTCTAGAAATGAGAGCTGATCTGATTAGGCAGTCTCTCTCTCAGCGGCACTCCATTAGTGAAGCTGAGAGGGCAGCTCCGGCTCCAGCCTGAATCACCTGCGAGTCCAGGGTCTTGGAAGTCTTTGGATAATGGAATCAGGATTGACCAAGCTTCCCCGCAAATGGGAATGGAAACCTGAGCCCGCAGAATTGGGGGGAGGGAAGAGTGCTGTGTTGGGGTGGGGGTGGGGTGTAGCCTGACAGGGGTTCAGGAAAGGGGTGGAGTATGTGTGAAGCCTTTCTTGTTGAGGAAAGGGGTTTGCGGCATTGTTAGGCTGGGAGGAATTTATGTTGGGCGGAGCAGGCATGCCTGCTAGGCCGCTGCAGTCGTGTCCGACCCTCTGCGACCCTGTGTGGACTGCAGCCCGCCAGGCTCCTCTGTCCATGGGACTCTCCAGGCAGGGATGCTGGAGAGGGCTGCCGTGCCCCGCTCCAGGGGCCCTCCCTGACTATGGATGTGCCATCTGGGAAGCGCGGGTGCAGGCGCCACAGGAGACGCGCGAGGGTCAGCGGTCATCCCCGCGCGCTGCAGACCGAGCCGGCGCGCGCGGAGGGCCCCGGGGCCGGCCCCAGGCGCTGGCCGAGGGAAGCCTCTCCCGCGCGGGCCCCGCAGGGCCGCAGCCCGCCCACCGCCCGGGCCCGGGCCGCCTCCTCTCTAGGCCGCCGTCTCGGTGGCCTTCCGCCCCAGCGCCGAGTTGCGTCAGCTTCGCGGGGGTCCGAGCCGGGGCGGGCCCTCGTGGGCCGGGGCCGGCTTCGTTTGCATGCGCCCCGGCGAACTCGGCGGCACGCGGACACTGGCGAGGCGCCCCGACAACTCGCTAGGCGCCCCGGGGGCGGGGCCCGGCGGGCTGTAGGCGGATAATATGGAATATAATATTATACCTATAGGACTAGCAAAGATAAAAGTGTTTTAATTCTCAATTTTTGTGAGGATAAGGTAAAAATTGCATTCTTGAATATAATCAAGAAGAACACAAATTGCTATAATCTTTGCATGGAATTTTAAAATAGGTATTAAGAGCGTCCATGGTTTTCATACTTTCTGAATCAATTCTTTTCTTAGAAATTATCCTGAGGAAAACATTAAATATATGGACAAGTATTGATACAAACATGTTCAAAATAGTCATAGGTCAATTATTTAACATTTTAAAAGTTAGACATGATGTCCAATGATTGGGAAACAAATTTTACTAGGTAGAACCATGTAAAACTACCATTTTTGTAGGTTTAAAAGATTAAAGGTCATCAGTTTCATTCAGCTCAATCTAGTAGGAGAAATATACAATGGAATATTATGGGGATACTAAATAGCACTCATAGAGACTGTTTTTAATGATGTGTGCAATGATCATATATTGGCACAATATGTGGATTCAAAAGTTACATTTTTAAGACTTCCTTGGTGTGCCAGTAGTTAAAGAGTCTGCCTGCCAATGCAGTGGACACAGGTTTGATCCTTGGTCTGGGAAGATTCCACATGCTCCAGTGCAAGTAGCTAAGCCCACGTGCTATAACTACTGAGCCTGTGCTCTACAGCCTGTGAGCCACAACTGCTGAGACCAAGGGCCACAACTACAGAAGCCTGCGTGCTCTAGAGCCTGTGCAATGCAACAAGAGAAGCCACCACAATGAGAAGTCTGCACGCTGCAACGAGAGAGAAGCCCTGGCTCATCGCAGCTAGAGAAAGACTGCAAGCATCAGTGAAGACTCAGCACAGCCAAAAATAAAAATAAATAAATTTTGAAAAATCATTTTCAGGATGTCTTTGAATACATATGTACATACGCGTGTGTGCGTGCGCACGCTTGCACACACACACACACACACACAGTCCTGATGACCTGTAGTCGTTTTGGGGTGGTGAGAGGTTTCTTCCTTTTTTAATGTACAAATACAAGATGTAACTTTTACTGTCAGGCATGGGGTATACTAAACAAAAACATAGAAACTACCTTTTTTTCAAATAAAGCAAAAGTACCTGTCCCTTGGACTGCAAGAAGAGCCAACCAGTCCATCCTAAAGATGATCAGTCCTGGGTGTTCACTGGAAGGACTCATGCTGAAGCTGAAACTCCAATAATTTGGCCACCTCATGCGAAGAACTTCACTGGAATAGACCCTGATGCTGGGAAAGATTGAAGGCAGGAGTAGAAGGGGACAACAGAGGATGAGATGGCTGGATGGCATCAGCAACTTGATGGAGTATGAGCAAGCCCTGAGGACTGGTGATGGGCAGGGAAGCCTGATGTGCTGCAGTCCATGGGGTCACAAAGAGTCAGACATGACTGAGCAACTGTAATGTACTGTACTGTAATATATGATCTAGATTGACATAATGAAATGAGTATCTTACCTGAATTTGTGCCACAAATATAATTCACAGTTATGTAATCAGACTTTTAAACAGATATGCAGATATGCAGATGACACCACCCTCACGGCAGAAAGTGAAGAGGAACTTCAAAGCCTCTTGATGAAAGTGAAAGAGGAGAGTGAAAAATTGGCCTAAAGCTCAACATTCAGGAAACAAAGATTATGGCATCTGGTCCCATCACTCCATGGCAAATAGATGGGGAAACAGTGGAAACAGTGTCGACTATATTTTGGGGCTCCAAAATCACTGCAGATGGTGACTGCAGCCATGAAATTAAAAGACACTTACTCCTTGGAAGAAAAGTTATGACCAATCTAGATAGCATATTGAAAAGCAGAGACATTACTTTGCCAACAAAGGTCCTCTAGTCAAGGCTATGGTTTTTCCTGTGGTCATGTATGGATGCGAAAGTTGGACTGTGAAGAAAGCTGAGCACCGAAGAATTGATTCTTTTGAACTGTGGTGTTGGAGAAGACTCTTGAGAGTCCCTTGGACTGCAAGGAGATCCAACCAGTCCATTCTAAAGGACATCAGTCCTGGGTGTTCGCTGGAAGGACTGATGCTAAAGCTGAAACTTCAGTACTTTGGCCACCTCATGTGAAGAGTTGACTCACTGGAAAAGATCCTGATGCTGGGAGGGATTGGGGGCAGGAGGAGAAGGGGACGACAGAGGATGAGATGGCTGGATGGCATCACCGATGCGATGGACGTGAGTCTGAGTGAACTCCAGGAGTTGATGATGGACAGGGAGGCCTGGCGTGCTGTGATTCATGGGGTCGCAAAGAGTCAGACATGACTGAGCGACTGAACTGAAGTGAACTGAACCTGTCTCATAATCTCCACTCTCAAAGAACTTTCAAAGTTAGCAAATTCCTGACTTTCTAAAGTCACCTGGAAGGAAAAAGAACTGGAACAATTAGGATATATGGAGAAGTTTAGTAGTATGTCTGGAAAGGAGGAAATCCATAGATTTTCAATGATTTGAGGTGACAAACCTCCCTAAGGAAACATTTTGACCTCTGTCTCCCAAGGTGCTAATGGACACTTAGATGGAAAACACCATGATGAATGCTTCAGATAGTCCTAAGCGTGCAAACTGGACAGGTTTGTGTTAGGGAATAATCTTCCTATTGTACTTTTTAAAGAAATGTTTATGAAATCTGTAAGATACATGTGGAGAGATGGCTAGCTAAGGTTACTTCCCTCACATGATAGTCAAAGTAATTACAATAGAAAGCTAGTTCTTGCTGCTATTGTTTAGTTGCTCAGTCATGTCCAACTCTTTTGCAGCCCTATGGATGGTAGCCCGCCAGGCTCATCTGTTCAAGGGATTCTCCAGGCAAGAATACTGGAGTGGGATGCATTTCCTTCTCCAGGGAATCTTCTAGTACCCAACTTTAACTGCTAAGAAAAAATGATAATAAGGAAGAAAGCCTTACTAAATAAAGAGAGTGAAAGAATATCTCTTCCATGGGAAGTATTCCATTGTCAGCCTACTTCTGGTTTGTCCATTCTCTTCTACCAAATACTTTGAAAAGAATAAAGAACTACATCAACTCTGGGTGACTTATGTCCTTTCATTCAGATATTTTCTTCCTCTACATTTTCTGAGCTCACTCAGGAAAGCCAGAGACAGCTGCACATGGCACTTTGATACTTCTGTGTTTCTGGACCTTATGGCCATAGTCATCATTTCAGTCATTTTAAAATGCCTTTTAGGCCTTGAGATATATTTCTAGGGAAACACCATAAAGGACTGAATTATCAAATTAAGATTTCTAAAACTTTTATTTAGACAAACAAAGCTGTCAAAAAGATTTACAAAACCAAATCTATTTTTGAGCAGGAAACATATCTTTGAACCCTAGAATGCTGGAAGTTTAAAAGAAATCTAAATAATGCTGAGCTTAAAATATGAGAAAAGGCATCCAGTTATTTCTTTTAGAGGAGGTATAAAGTAGGGGCTATCATTGCTGACTTTTTGGCACATTAAGAACTAATAACAAAGTTTGTCCCTTGAAAGGAGATTTTTTACACTGGTGAGTCTTAGAGAAAAATAATATTTATTTTCAATTTATTTGGCTTAAGGTTTCCTTCCTTTATTTTAAACACAGTACAACAATCATCACCTCCGGCAATGGGGGCTGGAGTACATAAGGACAAGGTGTTTGTATTGGACTCAGAGCCTTCTAGCTTAGCAGATTAGAAAGTTGTGCAGATGATTCCAAAGTTATATGTTCAGTTCCTACATGGAGCTTCACTTTTCATTACTTGTCTTTGAAGAAGACCACAAAAGAAGTGAAAACTAAATAAATACAATTTGACGGGAGAAGCCTTAGAAGTCAAAATTGAAACTTTGAGTGTAACCTTCTGAAGAAGGTGTTGGAAGATGAGTGATGAACCACGTAGGCACCAGGCAGGGGCATGCTGACAGCATGATTTTTGGCTAGGGTGTTTGCTATGGCTGGATCAGAGCAGACTCATTCTAGTTGCTAAGCAAATAGCTCAGAGGGTGGCAGGGTAAGAGTATCAGCTTGGGATTCAGTAGTGATTTGTTATACAGCAAGATTGTTGGGTGGGAAGACCAAAAATCAAATTCTTATAGGAGGACCCAAGTTACTACTATACCGTCAAAAAAATAAACTGTGGAATCAACCTCTGGGGCTACAATCACTGTATCACAGTGTCACTCATTTGGCTCTGGGTGTACAATACAAAGCATCTGCAGCCTAATATGCATTAACTTAGGCCAGAGTTACTCCATGACCCTTTTACCATGCTCAGTCCATCAGGGCAGATCATGCATGCTTTAAATCTTGTTCAAGAGAACACATTGTTAGCAACATTTAATAAAATTAAAAACCAAAGGAAACATCCTCTCATTGTAATTTCACAATCCTTGTTCAAGCATCTTAGCAACTTTCATTTCATGAATGTGGGAATGGAAATTATCAAGAAAGTGAAAAAGAAGTATCATTCTTTGGGAACTTTGCACCCTTCTCTGCTACCAGATTCCATCTTCTTGGCTATGTACCTCAGTCCTGCTGGGTTCCCTGACTCCTGAATCATTTTCTAATCTTCAAGCATGAATTACTGGCACAACTATGCTCTGTCCCCAAACCTTATATTGACTTCTAGGATATGGCACTCTCATTTGAACCCAACCCAACCCAGTACTTCACTGAGTGGGTCAACTGGACACTAAGGTTGCTTCTAAAACATCACCAAGCTTTCTATTAGATAGGAATGATTTGAGTCACCATGGCTGATTTGACTATTCACAGGGCTGTGAGGTAATAGTGAAGTCATGATGCCTATGAGTCAATATTAATGTCACCAGAAGTTAATGCCTCTTCCCACTGCTATTCGTAATTCTCTTCAAACATGTAAACAGTCCATCCATACCTCATGATGAGGCACAGGAATGAAAGGAAAACATTACAGGGTACCTTTCTGAGGAATCTTGCCTCCCATTCAGAGATGTTGTCCTTGGCTCTCTTTAATATTATTTTGGTCCAGTGGGCTTTTGGGATCCTGTGACAAAAAGAACAAATCAGAGGTGTACAGATGTTTCTTTGACAGTTTGATATCAGAGACTGAATTTGCAGCACTTGTATCAGTAGATCAGAAAAATATCAACAATTTTATTAATCTTATATATTACCTAGGTGAAGGCAAATCATTATAAGTCACAAGGGTACATAAGTTATCACTGAAAAGACCTAACTAATAGATAAGAAAATTAAGAATGATAAAAATAGCTATTCATCAAAGGGAGAAGTATTATTAACCAAATCAAATTTAACTCTAGGTTTTAATACCCTCTTCAAAAATGAACTAGTCATACGACTGTTATACTTGCTCCCATTTCCCAGTGAAATACTATATCTATGAAGAGACAATAATAGTAATGGTCAATTGATAAGGAAAGATCAACCTATAACTTAGTAAAACAACTTAAATACGTAGAAGGAATTAAACAAAGAAACAGAGAAAAAGAAACGTATAGCAATACACTTTTAATGTCCTAAGGTGTGGCCAAAGTGGTAGAGTAGAGAGACCCTAAACTCCCACAGGCACATCAAAATTACAACTATTTAGAGCAACTCTCTATGAGAATGATCTGAAGACTAGCAGAAAAGATTTTCCACCATCAAAGATAAAAAGAAGGACCACAATAAGGTGGACACGTGGGGCAGAGACACAGTAAGTCAGGGTCTATACCCCTCAATAGGTGCCCCAAAACTGAGAGGATAATCACAGTTGTAGAGGTTCTCATCAAAGAGCTAGGGGTCTGAGCTCCACATCAGACTCCCCAGCATTGGAGTCCTGCACATAGCTTCTAGAATCTCAGACTTTGAAGGCCAGTGTGGTTTGTGTACAGGAAAGCTGGAGGACTGTAGGAAATGGAAACTCCACCCTTAGAGGACAGGAGCAAAATCTCACATGCTACAAATCCCAGGGTAGAGCCAGTACTTTGAAAGGAGCCTACATCAGACCCATTGGCTGACCTTGGAGAACCTTCCATAGAGGCAGGAGGCAACTGGGATGCCCTATAGGGACACAGATACTGCTGGCAGGCAGTTTTAGAAGTTGTTCTACCGAAGGACATCGATGCTGGCAAGCACCATTTTGGAATTGTCTCTCTAGCCTTTTAGTGCCAAGGGTGTGGGTCAGTACTAGTCCTGGGATCCCCTGGGCCAGGCACCCAGCTATCCTGGGACCCAGCCTCACTCACCAGTGGGCCAACCCCAGTTCTGAGACCTCCCAGGCTGCAGTCAGCCATGCCAGACAAGCAGAACACAAGCAGGACAGCAGTCATTGCACAAGGCAGGGCTTGGCAGCCAGATGGGAGAGAGTCCAGCCCTGCTTACCAGGGTGCCTACAGTAGCTGGCCCACCACTCCAGAAGGGCCCATGCATCCCACATATGAGGCACCCCTAAGCATATAGATCTGGTGACCAAAGGGGAGTATGCTGTTGGGCCACATAAGATATCTCCTACATAAGTCCACTTTCTCAAGCTTATGAAACATAACCAATACATAGAACCTATCCAATACATAGAAATAAAACAGAGTTAGGTAAAATTAAGAGACACAGGAATATGTTCCAAATGAAGGAATAAGACAAAATTCCAAAAAAAGAATTAAACAAAGAAGAGATAAGCAATCTACTTGGTAAAGATGCTTAATGATCATAAAGATGCTTTACAAACACCTTTATGATATTTGTGGGAGAATAAACACAGTGAGAATTTTAACAGAGTTAGAAATAAAAACAATACACTAGAAAGAATCAACAGTAGATTAGATAATACAGAGGAAGGGATCAGTGACCTGGAAAACAGAGTAGTGGAAATCAGCTAAGCTGAACAGAAAAAAATAATTTAAAATATGAGAATAGTTTAAGAAATCCCTGGATCAATATCAAATGTGCTACATTCACATTATAGGGGTCCTAGGAAATGAAGAAAGAAAAAACAGAAAATTTATTTTTAGAAATAATAGCTGAAAGAAGTAAAACTACCATTGTTTGTAGATGGCATGATGCTATATACAGAAAATCCAGAAGATGCCACCATAAAACAACTATAGCTCATCAATTTTAGAAAAGTTGCAGGATATAAAATTGATGTACAAAAATTTGTTGCATTTCTATACACTAGCAATATACTATCAGAAAGAGAAGTTAAGAAAACAATCTCAGTTCCAATTACATGGAAATGAATAAAATACTGAGGGATAAACCGAACCAAGGAGGTAAAAGATCTATAGTTGGCAAACTTTAAGCACTGATGAAAGAAATTCAAGACAACAAAACAAATGAAAAGATACACTGCGTTCATGGATTGGAAGAATTAATATAATTGAAATGATCATACTACCCAAGGCAATCTACAGATTCAACGCAATACCTATCAAAAGGCCAGTGACACTTCTCACAGAACTAGAACAAATAATTCTAAATTTTATATGAAAACACAAAGACCTTAAAGAGCCAAAATAATCTTGAGAAAGAAAACAAAGCTGGAGGTATCGAACTCCCTGATTTCAAACTATGCTATTAATATAAAGCTACAATAATCAGAACAGTATAATACTGGCACAAAAGCAGACACATAGATCAATGGAAGCAAATAGAAATCCCAGAAATAAACCCAGGTGTTCAATTAATCTATGATAAAAGAGGCAAGATTATATAGTGAAAAAGTATTGTTGGGAAAACTGGACAGTAATATACAAAATAATCAGACTAGACTACTTTCTCACACCATATACAATAATAAATTCAAAATGGATTAAATTCTTAAATGTAAATCCTGAATTCATAAAAATTCTAGAAGGAAATAGGCAGTTTGCTGTCTGACATCAGTCTTACCAATATATTTTTGGATATGCCTCCTAAAGCAAGGGAGAAAAAAGTAAAATAAACAGATGGGACTACATTAAACTAAATAGCTTCTTGCACAGCAAAGGAAACTATCAACAAAACAAAAAGGGCCCCTACTGAATGCGAGAAGATATCTTTAAAAGATATATTCACTAAGTAGTTAATATCCAAAATATACAAAGAACTCATATAACTCAACTTAAAATAATAAAGAACCCAATCAAAAACTGGGGGCCTGAACAGTTGTTTTTCCCAATAAGACACACAGTTGACCAACAGACTAATGAGAGACACTCAACATCATTAATCATCAAGGTAATGCAAATCAAAAATCACAATGAGGTACCACCTACAGTTGCCAAAATGACTATGATCAAACAGACAACAAAATTGTAAGTGCTGGCAAGGATGCAGAGAAGAGGAGGAAACAGTTGTACACTGTTGGTGGGATTGTAAATTGGTACAGCCACTATGGAAAATAGTATGGATTTAATTTAATAACAGAACTCAAAATTTAATAACAGAACTGCCATATGATTCAGCAATTTTACTTCTGGGAATTTACTCAAAGAAAAGAAAAACGCTAATTCAAAAAGACGTATGCACTCCAATGTCCTTGGTAGCATTATTTATAATAGCCTTGATATGGAAAGAGTCTGTAAAGAGCTAGATACAACTGAGCGACTGAACTGAAGATATGGAAACAATCTAAGTGTTCTGTAGAGGAATGGATAAAGATGTGGTATGTGTATGTATAAACACACACACACACACACACACACACACCAGAATGGAATCTTGCCATTTGTGACAACATGGATGGATCTAGAAGGCATTATGTTAAATGCATTAAGTTAGAGAAAGACAAAGACCGTATGATTTCACTTATATGTGTAAACCAAACAAGCAAAATAAAATGAAAACAGACTCACAGAGACAGAGGACAAATGAGTGGTTGCCAAAAGGGAGGGAGATAAAAGGGTAGGGGAAATAGGTGAAGATGATTATGTAAAAACCTCCAGTTATATAATGAATAAGTCTCAGTGATATAAAACTTAATAAATATGGTCAATAATATTGCAATAACTTTGTAAGTTACTAGACTTACTGTGATGATCATTTCATAATGCATGCAAATGTTAAATTCTAGAGTATACCTGAAATTAATATTGTAAGTGAACTATATTTCAATAAAAATGAAGCAAAATAAATTTAGTAACATTTACAGATTAAAAAATACTATTCATTCCTGTAGAATTCAAGCTATTTTTTTTCCTGATGGTAATACTGTAAAATACATTTGATTTCACTTTATTTATTAAATACATTTCTGAATATTATCAGCAAAGGGACTTCACATGTAATAATTTCAACCAAATATTTGTGTCCCTTTTATATATGCTTGGGCTTCCCTGGTGGCTCAGAGGTTAAAGGGTCTGCCTCCAATGCGGGAGACCCAGGTTCAATCCCTGGGTCGGGAAGATCCCCTGGAGAAGGAAATGGTAACTTACTCTAGTATTCTTGCCTGGAGAATCCCATGGACAGAGGAGCCTGGTAGTCCACGGGGTCGCAAAGAGTCGGACATGACTGAGCGATTTCACTCACTCACTTATATATACTTTAACTTAGAAAACATAGCCTTAAAGAAATTATGTCTGCTTCAGCATGTAATAAAGATCACACTTAACACTGATTCTGAAAAGCTTTCTGAATTGTTCTCCTTGTTATGAAGGTAAAAGTGAAGTCATGTCCGATTTTTTGCGACCCCATGGACCTGGGATTTCTTTGGAAGGAATGATGCTAAAGCTGAAACTCCAGTACTTTGGCCATCTCATGAGAAGAGTTGACTCATTGGAAAAGACTCTGACGCTGGAAGGGATTGGGGGCAGGAGGAGAAGGGGACGACCGAGGATGAGATGGCTGGATGGCATCACGGACTCGACGGACGTGAGTCTGAGTGAACTCTGAGAGATGGTAATGAACAGGGAGGCCTGGCATGCTGCGATTCATGGGGTCGCAAAGAGTCGGACAGGCCTGAGCGACTGAACTGAATTGAACTGATGGACTGTAGCCTACCAGGCTCCTCCCTCCATGGGACTCTCCAGGCAAGACTGGAGCCCGACCCAGGGATAGAACCCAGGTCTCCCACATTCCAGGGAAGGGGAGTACAATAAACTCTGCACAAAAAAAGTAGCCCTCAGTAGGGGAAAGCCACAAGGCATCAATGCATATTAAAATGCACCATATATATAGTAAATTTCCTTGGAGTCCTCACTCTTTTCAAGAAGCTTAATTTTGAGGCTGTCAGAGTAGTGAGTCCTTTCTCTTAGGAACAGAGCAGTACTTGCTCAGTGGACTTTTTTCTCTTCTTTCAAAATCCCAATTTTTTTTTGTCTCTACAGGTTGGTGTTAGAAAGTGTTGCTTACCTACTTCCAGAGATATATTTTAAAGTATCAGCTATAAATCTAAATTAATTCAATATGATTTCCTCTGGAAAGCCAGTGAGAAATGATTTGAAGTTCACCTGAATGTTTACAAAATGATCTTTTATTTGTGTTCCTTTGTTTACCACTGTCAGTGAGAAATAGCAGACTCCTGATACAGATGCAATGCAGGCTGGAGTCTGGACGTCAGAGATAGGGCAGCCTTGACATTCATATATTTAAATCAAGCCACTGCTATGAATCATAAAACACACGAAAGCACAATCATTCTAGAAGGATACTTACTAAAGGTAATATATATTTATAAATTATTTTCTGTGAATGCCTGTATGTATATGCTTTCTGGAAGATACTAATTTTACCAAGAATTTGGAAAATTATCTCCAATTAGTTTGCACTAAGAAATTTAAGCATTGAGTTGGTAATTTAGCTATACATGATTTCAACCCTGGGACTCTTATGTTCTATGAAAACTTCTGAAAACTAAAAGCTTTTATTTGTTTTATAATTTTAAAAACACCATTTTAGGGCAAAAGATTTCTTGATTCAATCTTGATAAGCTAATACCATAATTAATAAAATTACATTTTGACTATAACATTTTGTATCTTATTTGTCTTCATTATTTTGAAAGAATGGAAGCCAACATTTAAAAGCCAATGTAAATAGCAGAAGTCAATAGAGTTATTCAGAGAGAACTTCTGGTTACTTCTAAAGGTACAGCATTTTTTAAAGATTTCATTTAGACTGTCTGCTACAAGCAATTTAAAATTTTCTTACTCTTCTTTATGTGAAGTCATGATTTTTGATTAAACTCCTTAAAACAAAAAAAAAGAAATAATGCTTAATTATTGGTCAGTTTAATCCAAAATACAGTTCCACTCCACAGTTTATTTATGAACCACTAGACAGGAATATGGTCTAGTTTATAATTTAATGATATTAAACTATAGTTTAATGATATAGTCTAGTTTGTGATATAGTCTATACAGTCCATGGAATTCTCTAGCCCAGAATACTGGAGTGGGTAGCCTTTCTCTTCTCCAGGGGATCTTCCCAACCCAGGGATCGAACCCAGGTCTCCCATATCGTGGGTGGATTCTTTGCCAGCTGAGCCACAAGGGAAGCCCCAAAATACTGGAGTTGGTACCCTATCCCTTCTCCAGCAGATCTTCCTGACCCAAAAATTGAACCAGATCTCCTGCATTGCAGGCAGATTCTTTACCAACTGAGCTATCAGGGAAGCCCATATTTATACTCCTTGGAAGAAAAGTTATGACCAACCTAGATAACATATTCAAAAACAGAGACATTACTTTGCCGACTAAGGTCCATCTAGTCAAGGCTATGGTTTTTCCAGTAGTCATGTATGGATGTGAGAGTTGGACTGTGACGAAGGCTGAGCGCTGAAGAATTGATGCTTTTGAACTGTGGTGTTGGAGAAGACTCCTGAGAGTCCCTTGGACTGCAAGGACATCCAACCAGTCCATTCTGAAGGAGATCAGCCCTGGGATTTCTTTGGAAGGAATGATGCTAAAGCTGAAACTCCAGTACTTTGGCCACCTCATGCAAAGAGTTGACTCATTGGAAAAGACTCTGATGCTGGGAGGGATTGGGGGGCAGGAGGAGAAGAGGAGGGCAAAGGATGAGATGGCTGGATGGCATCACTGACTCGATGGATGTGAGTCTGAGTGAACTCTGAGAGATGGTGATGAACAGGGAGGCCTGGCGTGCTGCGATTCATGGGGTCGCAAAGAGTCGGACACGACTGAGCGACTGAACTGAACTGAACTGAGTTTAGGACGGAAACATTTGTCTAGCCTTTAAATATTCTCTTTCCTAAAGAATATTTATAGTTTATGTTTTTATTAAAAAACAATTAAGACAAATTGAAGATTTCACTTTATTTTTGTGTACATTTTATACATAATAGATATGCACAGATTCAACCCCTTAAAAGTGTTTGCTACCTCACACTAAATATTGATCTTAGGTCTTCACAAGTGAGTGAGTGAGAGTCGCTCAGTCATGTCTGACTCTGTGTGACCCAATGGACAGTAGTCTGCCAGACTCTTCTGTCCCTGGAATTCTCTTGGCAAGAATACTGCAGTGGGTTGCCATTTCCTTCCCCAGGGGATCTTCCTGACCTAGGGATCAAACTCAGGTTGGTCTCCACAAAGTCTAATGCATAAGCTTTTCCTATGCTTAAGCTAATGAAATGAAAGGAAAAACTAAAATAAAATCATCAATATTCTTCACTCATATTAACTATTTTAATATCTTTTTAAATCTTGCAAAAATGGTAATTAGAATATGATTAGTTGCACTTGCACCATGAGACTATAAGTTAAAGTAGTAGATTTAAGTTTTCTGATGGAAATTTCTAACCTTAATACCCTAAAACCTAGTCAAAACAATCAAAGCAAAACAAGGTGTCCAAAATTTGTAGTTTTCATATAATCTAGTTTCATAATGAAAACACTGGTGGCTAAGGACAGGAACAAAATTCTCATGAGGCGTAGAACATTATAGCAGAGTGAAGCTCTGCCCTTATTCCTAGAAACAGTGCTGGTGAGTGAAAAAAGCCTCTAGAATTTTTCATATTCCAAATAAAAGGAAAAGCAAATTCAATGAATAAGCATATCATTTTCCCATTGAAAAGGATTGAACCCACTAAAAATGGCTCCTTGGTGAAAGTACATGAAATGGAGTAAGTGGACCAAAAGACGATATTCTTTGATGAAGAACAGTCCAGAGTAAACACTGAGCTGTAGGTATATACATTTCTATTTAGCATAATCAATCTATGTATCTATCCTTTACCTTTCTAAATTATATACCAGGGAAGCCCATACTACACATTTATATGCTATTTTATACCAATATATTAATTATATAATTAATATATATTAATAATCTTTCTTAGGTATTTAATACAACTGACACTATATAATGTATATTATGCCTTATATACATATCTTAAAAATAGGTATGTGTGTATGTGCAATATATATATAATACATAATATATACAATTCAAAGAATAAAGAGCTTTTGGAAGTGAAGAATTAATAGTAGAAATGAATACTTCAATAGAAGATAGAGTAAAGGAAATCCAGAAACTAGAATTTTTTGAAAAGCGCACAAAACCAAAGGGAAATAATTTAAAATCTGACTGAAAGGAGTTTCATAAAGACAAACACAGTTATGCTAACATGAGATTCTCAGTTTTGTAACCAACTTAAAAAATTTTTTTTGCAATCCATAGTAAAATAAGTAACAAATTTGGTTTGTTATTTTTGCCAATCTTCAAAGTTGAAACACGATTTATGATGTGGGTCAGCCTTTATGATTTAAAAGTTAGAAATTTTAGAACATGGTTCAGTGGTAAAGAATCTGCCTGCCAATGCAGGTGATGTGGTTTCGATCCCTGGATCAGGAAGATTCCTCAGAGAAGGAAATGACAATCCACTCCAGTGTTCTTGACTGGAGAATCCCATGAACAGAGGAGTCTGGTGGGCTAGTCCATGGGGCCTCAAAAGAGTTGGACATGACTTAGCAACTAAACAACAATAAAAATAATACTTATTTGCTCCCAGAGAAATAAAGTATATCAAATAAACAGGACAGGATCAGTATGGCACAGATTTCTCAAAGCAGCATGAGGAGTTAAATGAAACTAAAGTAATACATCTATTTCTGCTTTATTGACTATGCCGAAGCCTTTGACTGTGTGGATCACAATAAACTGTGGAAAATTCTGAAAGAGATGGGAATACCAGATGACCTGACCTACCTCTTGAGAAATCTGTATGCAGGTCAGGAAGAAACAGGACATGGAACAACAGACTGGTTCTAAATTAGGGAAGGGGTACATCAAGGCTGTAAACTGTCACCCTTCTTATTTAACTTATATGCAGAGTACATCATGAGAAATGCTGGGCTGGATGAAGCACAAGCTGGAATCAAGATTGCTGGGAGAAATATCAATAACCTCAGATATGCAGATGACACCACCCTTATGGCAGAAAGTGAAGAAGAACTAAAGAGCCTCTTGATGAAAGTGAAAGAGGAGAGTGAAAAAGTTGGCTTAAAGATCAACGTTTAGAAAACAAAGATCATGGCATCTGGTCCGATCACTTCATAGCAAATAGATGGGAAAACAGTGGAAACAATGGCTGACTTTATTTTTGGGGGCTCCAAAATCACTGCAGGTGGTGACTGCAGCTGTTAAATCAAAAGACGCTTACTTCTTTTGAAAAGTTATGCCCAACCTAGACAGCATATTAAAAGGCAGAGACATTACTTTGCCAACAAAGGTCTGTCTAGTCAAAGCTATGGTTTTTCCAGTAGTCATGTATGGATGTGAGAGTTGGACTATAAAGAAAGATGAGCGCTGAAGAATTGATGCTTTTGAGCTGTGGTGTTGGAGAAGACTCTTGAGAGTCCCTTGGACTGCAAGGAGATCCAACCAGTCCATCCTAAAGGAAATTGGTCCTGAATATTCATTGGAAGGACTGATGCTGAAGCTGAAACTCCAATACTTTGGCCACCTGATGCAAAGAGCTGACTCGTTGGAAAAGATCCTGATGCAGAGAAAGATTGAATCTTTCAAGGAGGAGAAGGGGACAACAGAGGATAAGATGGTTGGATAGCATCACCAATGGACATGAATATGAGTAAACTCCAGGAGTTGGTGACAGACAAGGAGGCCTTACATGCTGCAGTCCATGGTGTCACAAAGAGTTGGACGTGAGGGAGTGACTGAAATAAACTGAACTGAACTGAAAGTAATACCTTCAAAGTCTGAAGGGAAATGACTTCCATATATATACAAACTTCCAGTCAAATTAAGAAAATTAATACATTTCCAATACAAAAATTGAAAATACTGACAACTTTATACCTTTTCTCAGGAAGAAGTTCTACTCCACTATTATAAGAGTTAAGGCAAAAAAAATTAGATATGTAGCCTAAAAGGTCCAGTGTAGGGAAAAAGCAAAAGAAGCTCCCAGCCTCCAATGTTTGGAGTTGGGTAGGGAAAGAATGAAGAGGGAAAGTTTCAGGAGTATTGCAGCCAAGGCCAGGTTGATTTCCCCCAGTGAACTCCTAGGATCACAGTTGCCCAGTAGACCCAGAGTCACTATGCCATACAGGAGGAGTTTAAAGAGCTCTAACATAAGTTTTGCAATCAATTAGTAATAGGGCCATTAAAACAAAACTACTAAAATCGAGGCAGCTAATTACTTCAAGGAAGAAAAATTAGCAAAAAGAAAATATGATTACAATATACTAGTTGGTTCAGTTGCAAACATGAAAGAACAAAACATGGGTCATAAAATTAGAGCCCTGAGATTTGGTTTTGTTTCTTAAGTGATTTAACCAAGTAATAACAGCAATATTTAAGTTTGGTCAGTGACATGCTGGCCAGTCTTTAGTGGGCTCCATTTTCTTCCATTCATTCAGTGAAAGATTTACATAAATAGAAACATGCAAGGCCATGCTGAGAAGTAGAAAACAATATTTTTTATACTATTGTTATACCCAATGTCAACTCTTGGCTTTTCTGACCAGCTGTGCTCACTGGGCAGATCTCTTAACTGCAAAGGTGAGTCATATGGTTGAAATTAAGGTAGCTTCTTCATTGTCACAGTTGGACATGGATGGCTAGGTTGAAAATCAACCTAGATTTGGCTATGCTACTCCTCCTAGAACTTTCCATTCTCATTCCTGCTCCACCCATTTCCAGACCCTGATAACCCATGCTCTATTTCTTGCTTTTAATTCTAACACTTTTCTATTTCCTCTCCTACTTTAAGAGCAAAGTTTACAAAACGATGCTCAGAGATCCATGTTTTGTTTGGTTTGAAGATAATTTTAACTTACTGCAAGCATTAAAAAATTGTGGGATTCACACAAAAATGCTAATAATTTCTGTCTTCTCTTGAAAAATTGTAAGACCACATTACACTGGTCATCCACACTGAGATGGCTGCAGTTAGCAAAATCCGAGTATTGATATGGCATATTCTTTCTAATTCACCACAGTTTAAACACTCTTTGATGTCTCTTACCCCCAGCCTATTTAGTTCACTTATGCAATTTCCCCTTCTTGCAGGCATTTGAATTTACAATTCCTGTCCTAAAGTCTGGTTTCTCTCTACAACTCTATTGGTACAGCTTGCTTGAAGGTTATTAATGGCTTCATTTTTTGCTATTACTCATGGCCTCCGGGCAGAAGTCTTCCTTCTTATATTTCTGTGCTGGTTGAATTTGGGGCCACTTAAATGTGATTCCTGTACTCTGAGAGGTAATGTACCTGTTATTATCCCTGGACCGTCATCTCATGAATTTCTATGTCAAAGCAGTCTGGTTGTGCACTCTTTTGCTTGCCACTGAACTTGAGCCAAGAAAGGAAAAGATCCTGATGCAGAGAAAGATTGAATCTTTCAAGGAGGAGAAGGGGACAACAGAGGATAAGATGGTTGGATAGCATCACCAATGGACATGAATATGAGTAAACTCCAGGAGTTGGTGACAGACAAGGAGGCCTTACATGCTGCAGTCCATGGTGTCACAAAGAGTTGGACGTGAGGGAGTGACTGAAATAAACTGAACTGAACTGAAAGTAATACCTTCAAAGTCTGAAGGGAAATGACTTCCATATATATACAAACTTCCAGTCAAATTAAGAAAATTAATACATTTCCAATACAAAAATTGAAAATACTGACAACTTTATACCTTTTCTCAGGAAGAAGTTCTACTCCACTATTATAAGAGTTAAGGCAAAAAAAATTAGATATGTAGCCTAAAAGGTCCAGTGTAGGGAAAAAGCAAAAGAAGCTCCCAGCCTCCAATGTTTGGAGTTGGGTAGGGAAAGAATGAAGAGGGAAAGTTTCAGGAGTATTGCAGCCAAGGCCAGGTTGATTTCCCCCAGTGAACTCCTAGGATCACAGTTGCCCAGTAGACCCAGAGTCACTATGCCATACAGGAGGAGTTTAAAGAGCTCTAACATAAGTTTTGCAATCAATTAGTAATAGGGCCATTAAAACAAAACTACTAAAATCGAGGCAGCTAATTACTTCAAGGAAGAAAAATTAGCAAAAAGAAAATATGATTACAATATACTAGTTGGTTCAGTTGCAAACATGAAAGAACAAAACATGGGTCATAAAATTAGAGCCCTGAGATTTGGTTTTGTTTCTTAAGTGATTTAACCAAGTAATAACAGCAATATTTAAGTTTGGTCAGTGACATGCTGGCCAGTCTTTAGTGGGCTCCATTTTCTTCCATTCATTCAGTGAAAGATTTACATAAATAGAAACATGCAAGGCCATGCTGAGAAGTAGAAAACAATATTTTTTATACTATTGTTATACCCAATGTCAACTCTTGGCTTTTCTGACCAGCTGTGCTCACTGGGCAGATCTCTTAACTGCAAAGGTGAGTCATATGGTTGAAATTAAGGTAGCTTCTTCATTGTCACAGTTGGACATGGATGGCTAGGTTGAAAATCAACCTAGATTTGGCTATGCTACTCCTCCTAGAACTTTCCATTCTCATTCCTGCTCCACCCATTTCCAGACCCTGATAACCCATGCTCTATTTCTTGCTTTTAATTCTAACACTTTTCTATTTCCTCTCCTACTTTAAGAGCAAAGTTTACAAAACGATGCTCAGAGATCCATGTTTTGTTTGGTTTGAAGATAATTTTAACTTACTGCAAGCATTAAAAAATTGTGGGATTCACACAAAAATGCTAATAATTTCTGTCTTCTCTTGAAAAATTGTAAGACCACATTACATTGGTCATCCACACTGAGATGGCTGCAGTTAGCAAAATCCGAGTATTGATATGGCATATTCTTTCTAATTCACCACAGTTTAAACACTCTTTGATGTCTCTTACCCCCAGCCTATTTAGTTCACTTATGCAATTTCCCCTTCTTGCAGGCATTTGAATTTACAATTCCTGTCCTAAAGTCTGGTTTCTCTCTACAACTCTATTGGTACAGCTTGCTTGAAGGTTATTAATGGCTTCATTTTTTGCTATTACTCATGGCCTCCGGGCAGAAGTCTTCCTTCTTATATTTCTGTGCTGGTTGAATTTGGGGCCACTTAAATGTGATTCCTGTACTCTGAGAGGTAATGTACCTGTTATTATCCCTGGACCGTCATCTCATGAATTTCTATGTCAAAGCAGTCTGGTTGTGCACTCTTTTGCTTGCCACTGAACTTGAGCCAAGAATTTTAATTTTGCCATCTGTAAATGTTTGATTTTGTGTTTCTATTTAAATAGTGGCTTGTGGCTATTCCTTGATTTCACTCTGAATTCCATTAAGGACCTGGAGTGTTACCAGTCATGCAGGGATGGGTACTGTGACAGAGGAGACACTGAGTTGGTGCTCGCAAGACATGAGTGCTGGTTTATCCTTCTCTACCCACTAGATGTGGGACTTTGAAAATGTCACAATCTTTCTGAGATGTGGAACTACGGAGAATAATTTCTTCATGGGTTTAAGGCTTCATAATTTTCAGTGAAATTTTCTATATATTATCTCATTTGATGTCTATGTTTTGCTAATGGGGAACAGTTAAGGAAGAAGTAAACTGCTTTGGCTCATGGGACTAATCCATGAATGAGCTAGGATCTGGGTCTTCTAGTTTCCAGATCAGTCTTTATTCCACTACACCACAGGGCATTCCCCAAAAGACCCTGCCTTTTTTTGAGGTACACTGTTTACAGTTCTCTGTTTTAAAAGCTCATGATCTCTTTTATATCAGCTTCAGCCTATTCTTTGGAGAAGGAAATGGCAACCCACTCCAGTATTCTTGCCTGGAGAATCCCATAGACAGAGGAGCCTGGCAGGCTACAGTCCATGGGGTCACAAGAGTTGGACATGACTTAGTGCACTGTCTCTCAGCTTATTCCTAAAGTGGCATTCACTATCTGAAAGGAAAACACTGTGAGGAGAGGGCCTGTATTCATCTAGCTTTTACTCCTTCCACTGTCCAGGGTCAGTGTCATAGCCTGGGTCTTAACAGAAGTCCCTCTATCACCACTGGCTGAGCCCTGAGTTAAAGACACAGACATGCTCTAATCTCTGAATTAATTATATATAGGACAAGCATAGGGGTTTCCCTGTTGGCTCAGATGGTAAAGAATCTGCCTGCAATGTGGGAGACCTGTGTTTGATCCCTGGTCCAGGAAGATCCCCTGGAGAAGGAAATGGCAACCCACTCCAGTATTTTTGCCTGAAGAATTCCATGGACTACAATACAGTCCATGGGGTCACAAAGAGTCAGAAGGGCTGACTGAAGGGCTACAATACAGTCCATGGGGTCACAAAGAGTCAGACATGACTGCTTGACTAAGACACAAGCATAAAATTTGGCATCTAAACCTGGAGCCTTTAGAGAAAGGAAGTGGCATAATTTATTACTTTTAAACCACATGTAATAACTGGGATAATCATTCTTATTTAAAGCATTTATTTGCACAGTGCCTGGCATGTAATGGGTATTCAATAAATGGTAGCTTTTAAAAACAGCCTTACCAAAAGAGGTGAAAAAGAGTTGATAACTAACTAAAGAGTATGTTCAAGATTTGTTCCCTTGGAATGTAGCCCAGAGCAACGGGTTTATGGTGGGGAAAAATGTTTTCTTTCTTATATGTAATGTGAAATTTGAAGTCTATTAGACTTTCCACTTAGGAACCAAACTGCAAGAGTGAAGACTCTTTGTAGTTAAGCTTATAGCTAAAGGTAATTTCTAGGGAGAAGAACTTGGAAGACAAAGAGTCAGGGCCACAGAAGTAATCATTATAAACTCAGGGATGTTGTAAATTAAATTTTATAACAATATACTAAATCTTAGAGAGTCTACCTGTTTTTCAGTTTACCTCAAAATATTAGTTACTGTTCAGTCTTATTTCCTGGAAAGTGAAAGTCACTCAGTCATGTCCAACTCTTTGTGATCCCATGGAATAGTCCATGGAGTTCTCCAGGCCAGAATACTGGAGTGGGTAGCCTTTCCCTTCTTCAGGGTATCTTCCCAACCCAGGGATTAAAACCAAGTCTCCCGCATTGCAGACAGATCTTTACCAGTTGAACCACCAGGGAAGCCCAAGGAAGAGACCAAATTGAGAGTATTTTTAAAGCAGTTTGTCCCGGTGACTCTCCCAGTTAGAACACAGTGCTCCTAAGTTCCAACACCATAGCCCGAGGAACACACTACTTACTTTCTCAGTGGTGTTCCACAGGACTATCTGTAATGCCGGGCTGCCTTTGCAGGCTATCCTTTTCCTGGGGAGCAGGCATACTGAGAGGCAATCCATCTTACCTCCTTCCTTCCAACTTGAGACTTGCCCCCTGATCTCTGAGGGTTGATCACTAATGTTTCAGCACCAGCTGCAACCCAATCCTTCAGCGAGTACAGCTGAGCTAAATTAATCTAATTTTTTTAGCCTTTGCACCCTAGATATCAATCTCCTGGGCAGTTTGCACTCCCTGAGCCAGGCATGGATTCCAGGGCCCCTTATCACTGCCCTCTTTGTGCTCCAGCCCCCAAGCAAACAACCCTGTGGGCACCACAGAGCTGCACAAACATTTGTCCCCACAGCCGACTGGCTTCCTCAGGCCAGTGCGCCTAATGAGCTGGCGGTTGCCCGTAAATCAAGTCAAGCATACACAGTTCGGGCTTTCATCAGGTGAGTCCCATTCAGCAGTGCCTTTGAAGGAGGGGCCCCTGCGGGCTGCAGAGGCTGTGTGCTGCCCAGATAAACACCCCATCTCAAAGATGTTGTTCTGTTTTGCAGACGGGCTTGTCGTTAGTGGGAGGAAGCGTGCTGGGTTGCCAAGTACCAAGAGCGGACTGATGTGACTTGTGAGCCAAGGAAAAGAAACACACTCACACACACACACACACACACATACTCCCAAAGAGCCCAGCTGGAGGCATGAGGAAAACAGAAGGCGTGAAAGGCTCACATCGCATCCCGTCACCCATGGATGTGCCATCACCAGGCAGTCAGCAGAGATGTGGCACGTGTGGCTTCAGTGGGGTCCGTCATGAGGACCTCCAGCAGTGCTGTGGACAGCTGGATCACCAGCGTGGGGGGCCTCCTCGGGGCCTTCCCATCCGTTCCACGCTGAAGCTCTCAGAGGCTCCTCTGCCCGTTTCATGGCTTTTCTGTACTACTTCTGCAGTTACCTCTAGAAGATTAACTTCCCATCAGAAAACAAAACAGAAACAGCATATGATGATTTCTTCCACTTTTGTTTTCTTTACCTACCTAGGGCAAACTGTTTTTTTCATACTGGTTTAGAATCTCTCTCCACCTAGGACTTAGCAAGTGCTTGGCAAATTTTATATTGCTTTTTTCAAAATGCTTTTATTCATTTTATTCATTCATTACTAATAATAACATTCAGTAAATACTTACCCAGTACCCAAGATACATCAGACACTGTTCTAAGGGTTAGAGGACACAGTGATGAACAAGATCAACAAATACCCACATTCTATGGAGAGAGGACAATGAGAAAACAGATGAATACAGGATGCAACTTCAGACAGTAATCAGTGAGGTGTTTTCAACAAAGCATCAGGCAAGTTGCCTCTAAAGAGATCAAGCTTAAACTGAAGCTTACTTGAAGTGAGGGAGCAAGAAACCTAAAGATCTGT
The DNA here is from genome assembly GCA_006410635.1 of Cephalophus harveyi. NCBI lineage: Eukaryota > Metazoa > Chordata > Mammalia > Artiodactyla > Bovidae > Cephalophus > Cephalophus harveyi. The sequence goes on from SJYT01084561.1 coordinate 32,561, forward strand.
GTATGAGGATCCCAGGCAGAAGAGAATGCAAACGTCCCAAGGTTGGATGACTTGAGACAGTGATCCAAGGGACAGTAGGGAGCTCTAGACTGAGTCTTAAAGACAGGAGTTTAGTGTAGGAGAGGGGATCAGAGATGGGGGAAGAAGCTAGGCCTGACATGAGTGCTTTGAGGAGGAGCTGAGCATGGTATATGTCACCTCCAAATCAGAGCATCATGCAAGTTATCTCACTGAACCCTCAGGTAACCCTGTTGAGATAGCATTATTATCTGCTTTGCAGCTATACAAAGTAGGGCTTAAAGTGTCTAGGTGACTTGCTCAGTCTTCCACAGATGCTGAGTGACAGAATCAGGAGTTGAAGGCAAAGCTCAATTCTCAATTCCTGCTTTATCCCCCATAGCTTTTATGTTTACACTGTTCTCATTTCTCTGACTTCCTTCTTATCAGCTCTAATTCTCAAATCCTACCCATGTTTTCAGGCCCATTCTGACTACTGTTTTTTCCATAATACATTGATATGGATTCAGATGGATGCAGAGGTATCATCTCTGTATCCTTCATGTTGTATCAAACTTCACTGTCATAAAGCAGATTTTCCAAACGTGTGAAAGGAGGTCCGTTTGTTCACCCATTTGTTCCGCTCTCATGACTCTGCTGTTACATGCATGGCAGGGGTGTATTACCCTTTTCTGCATTGCCTTGTAAGACCTAATGGAGCACTTGTAACATTGAATAGCTGCATTCTATTTTGTTTTGACTAGGAGAGAAGTCAATGATTGACTGGGTAAAATTTCACTATTTGAGGAACTGGAGAAAGTCACTGGCCTCATTACTAATTCTCCTGAGAAATGAGAAGAAATGTATTTAACCGGCCTCTGTTTCACCGCTCCATTAATCACTTTCACTGTCAAATATTTTCTTTTGTCAGATTTGCAGGGACTCTCATTAGAGTTTTTCTTATGACAACCCCTTCTTTGTATATATGTCTTATGACTCCTCAATAATAATTGAAGAAATCCTCAATAATAATAAACAAGTAAATATTTTACTCTCTGAAGACTGTCATCTCTATGAAGAGATGCACAGAAGTGACACATATTCCCTGTGTTCTCATGCCTGGATGGGTGCATGTGACCTTCAGGTATTCTTGCCATGTGCCAATGACTCTGAAAACAGACTGGCAAGTATGGAGACTCATATGAAGAGACTCAGTGAGTATATGCTGCCCGAATCACTTTATCAGAGGCTGGTATAGATTTGGTTTCTCTTAACAATCTTCTAGGACTGAAACAGAGTTCAAGTAACATGAAGGTTACTTTTATATTTAAAAAGAAAGCATGTAAAACACAGCTTAATAATTATAGACTATGTTTAAGGAATTTTATGTAACAACTTAGTTCTTAATCAAAAATTACATGAATTGCACTAGTCATAAGATGCATAAATGCACAGGTGCATGGTTATCATTACAGGAGTCTTGTCTGTCTTGGTTTTACAGACAAGAAAAACCTGTGCACATACCAAGTGTGATAGCTGAAATAGGTGTGACGTTACTTATCACTGTACCTAGTAAATTAAAAAGTTCTTTTGGAATTTTCTAGGAAATGCACAGAAATGCGCTTAGAAAAATGTTCTCTCATTGCAAAAACCTCCCACTTATTGGCTGGAACACTGTGGAAGCCACTGTAGCCCTTGGCTAGAAGCTGAGATGTCAAGAGGCTTCTGTGACCTGTTCTTGCGCTCCTATGCATTGTCCTCCTCCCCGTCAGAACTTCCATACTCTTCCAGTCATGGACGTTTGCTGGTCCCCTGAAAAGTGACTGTCTCTGCCAGAGACAGGGACTGTCCTCACTGGATGCCTTCACACAGAATCACTTTCTGCCACCCTGCCCCCACCCCCATGGGCATATGGCACTTCTGGTGCCAACCAGCTCAGGCAGTTTTTGCTCAGACCTTCTGGGCGCCTGTCAAAGACCATTTGTGACAGGACTCGAGAAAAATAACAAAGCAGCTCTCCCCTTGAACCCTCCGAGGAATGTGAAAACCAGAGTGTGGACACATAGGCTCTTTGTAACCTCAGGTACACTGTGTCAGCTGCCTTCTCAGGCCGGCTGGGTTAAGCGACAGAACACAGTGAAATGCTCAGTTGGGCTGCATTGTGCCAGTCGGGACAGAGGATGCATTTTATTAAAGAAGGCATCATTGTGCCTCCTACCAAGCTGAGGTAATTTCCTTCCCTTTTCAATACCTCCTAGCATTCCAGCTTCATACATTCTAACAGTGTTTGCTAGAGTTCACCTGAAGAAAGCAATTCTCCAATAAAAAACTTAGAGAAATATTTTTGTTCATGGCCCAGACCCATAAAGAATAACTACCAGAGGCTTAAAAAAAAACCCCCAACTTAATTTTACAACTAATTAGTTAAGCAAACCAAATAAACAGTCTAGTTTTGTCTCACTGAAAAGAAGGCCATAAATATATAATTGGCCCTGGAAATTGATGGATTCAAATCAGAAAATGCCCCTCCCCCCATCATCCCACTGGCCTCAAGTTTAGGCAATTATTTCACCTCAAACTGAGTTGCTTGTGTTTATTTAGCAAACAAAAAAAGGGATCCATTTTCAATCACTAGAATTGCTAAGGATGTGCTTAGTTAAAGTCAGATCTTTCCTGTTAATGAGCCAACATGAACTTTAATTTGTTTCTGGATATTCTCGCAAGACACAGTAAAGAAAGAAGCTCCTTTCAGACATTAAATTTCCTGTCCAAGAGCTCCAATAGGACAAGTGATAACTCTCAACGTTTGGCATGGAAGAGTTAGCAGTTCTCCTGGAGTTACTTCAGTGGTGCAGTCACCAAATCATGATTGCAATTAATACTGGAAATAAAGGGACAAGGGGAGTTACATTTTTTATATCCACTTTGTACAGAGCTCTCTGATGAAACTTTAACATACATAATCTCACTTAGTCCTCTTCACACTCAATAAAACTAGCCCATATCACAGGCTAGGAAAATGAGGCTGAAAGAGATTAAATAGCTAGTTATAAATTCCCAAAGCTAAAAAGTGGTCCAATAGGCAGTAATACTGTAATCTCTTGTATTGATCAATTAAAAAAATGTTCAAACCCATGAACTGTCAGCATGCATTCACTTTGGTAATCCCTGGGACCTAAACACTTATATGACACTCTCTCATAAGAAATCATAGAGTTTTGAAGTTCATTCCTTTATCCACATATCTTTCAATGCTATATTATGATAAATCTGAATATTAGTGTGAGGCTGTTTCTGTGCTGGTACAGAAGAGAATGATTCATTCTACACTGGGTAAAAGGTGCCAGGTTGATTTTTGAAGCAGTGGCCCTGATCTTTAAGTGCAAAGATTTCTTCTATTTATTAAAAGATTTGGCTGTCCCTTTTCCCCGTGATAGTACATACATGTTTATCATCTTTTAACTGAGAAAATACATATCTACCATAACATCTGATATACATTTTTTAATTTCAATAACCTCATTTACTAATATTAGGAAAATTTTAATGAATATATATGATATTCCGTAGTGCCCAGAAGGAATCCTGATATGTAGCATAACAGCATTCTTGGCCAAAGTACCCAAAGCCGCCATGACAGTGCCCACGGTTCCAGATACTGAGAAACAAAGGAAAACGTGGAATACGGGGGCACTGCAGATCAGAGAGGAGGAGCTCCAAGGAGACAACCACTTTAAAAGAAAGAAGAGGACAAAACAGACACTGGGGATTGCTTTAGAGAAGTTATTTCAAGGAGTTAATTTCCTGGCAGCCTATGTTAGTTTCCCCCAGGCTATTGTAACAAATGACTACAAATTAGGTGGCTTAAAACAACAGAAACTCATTTTCTCACAGTCTGGAGACCAGAAGTCAGAAATCTAGCCATTGGCAGGGCTGTTCTCTGCAGACTCTGAGGGAGGATCCTTCCTTGTCAGTTTCAGCCTCGGCTAACTTTAGGTATTTTCTCTGCCTTCACCCTCACAGGGCCTTTTATCGTCTGTGTTTTCTTCTCTTTTGTCTCTTATAAGAATGCTTATCAATGGAATTTTAGGTGGACCCAGGAAATCTAGGATTATCTTGCCTTGAAATCTTTAACTTGATCTCATATGCAAAGACCTTCTTTCCAAAAAACGTCACATTCACAGGTTCCAGGCTTTAGGATATGGACTTACATCTTTTAGACAATCTCTTAAGAACCATGTATGTTGAGGGACATTCAACCTATCACACTGCTCATCACCTCACTACGGCCTCTGGTTTACTCTAAGAAAAACTACTCTGTCAAGAGTGTTAGGAGGTGATGAGCTGAGAATAAGAGGTGATGCAGGAGATCAAGCTCAGCATGCTAGTGATCACAAAGGCATACTCAATTGATCCATCACCTGCTATCTGAGGCTCATAGAAATTTACCTTATCTAGATATACACTTCAAAACATGAGATAATTTTAGCTGTCTTTTTTGTTTAATAGCAATCAGTTCAGTTCAGTTCAGTCGCTCAGTCGTGTCTGACTCTTTGCAACCCCATGAATCACAGCACGCCAGGCCTCCCTGTCCATCACCAACTCCCAGAGTTCACTCAGATTCACGTCCATCCAGTCAGTGATGCCATCCAGCCATCTCATCCTCTGTCGTCCCCTTCTCCTCTTGCCCTCAATCCCTTCCAGCATCAAAGTCTATTCCAATGAGTCAACTCTTCGCATAAAGTGGCCAAAGTAGTGGAGTTTCAGCTTTAGCATCATTCCTTCCAAAGAAATCCCAGGGCTGATCTCCTTCAGAATGGACTGGTTGGATCTCCTTGCAGTCCATGGTTATTAAAATATTCTTGAAAATAAAAAAATCACAGAATAAAAAGTGTAAATAAAAGAAGCTATTTATTCCATAACTCAGAGAAAGATAAATTCTGAAATGTTTCCTATCTCTGCTCTCCCTTACTTGATCCTGTACTACCACTACTAAACTCCATCAGACTCCACTAACCTAACCGTTATTTACTTAAATTTAAACATGTTTATTTTTAAATATGATATTAACATTTTAATATATAACACTACTAACATCTATAAGTAAGGCATCAGATTTATAAATTTTTATTTCTGAGACAATAATTGTATTTTTTATATGGTGAAACTTTTTTTTTTTTTTCACAAAACATTCCATGACTTGATCATGTCCTCATTTTAATTCTGCTCTCTAGTCATTGTTGTTGTTGTTCAGTTGCTAAATCATGTCTCTCTTTACAACCTCAGGAACTGCAGCACACCAGGCTCCTCTGTGCTCCAGTATCTCCTAGAGTTTGCTCAAATTCATGTGCACTGAATTGGTGATGTTATCTATCTATCTCATCCACCGCCACCCCCTTCTCCTTTTGCCTTCAGCCTTTCCCAGTATTAGGGTCTTTTCCAATGAGTTGGCTCTTCACATCAGGTGGCCAAAGTATTGGAGCATCACAACAGTCCTTCCAAGGAATATTCAGGACTAATTTCCTTTGGGATTGACTGATTTGATCTCCTTGCAGTCCAAGAGACTCTCAAGAGTCTTCTCCAGCACAACAACTCAAAAGTATACATTTTTTGGAGCTCAGCCTTCTTTATGGTTTAGCTCTAACATCCATACATGACTACTGGAAAAACCATAACTTTGACTAAATGGACCTTTGTTGGAAAAGTGATGTCTCTGCTTTTTAATATGATGTATAGGTTTATCATAGCTTTCCATCTAAGGAGCAAGTGTCTTTAATTTCATGGCTGTAGTCACCATCCACTGTGATTTTGGAGCCTAAGAAAATAAAATCTGTCACTACTTCCACTTTTTCCCCATCTATTTGCCATGAACTGATGGGACTGGATGCCATGATCTTAATTTTTATTTTAATATTGAGTTTCAAGCCAGCTTTTCACTCTCTTCTTTCACCCTCATCTTTAGTTCCTCTTAACTTCGTGCCATTTGAGTGGTATCATCTGCATATCTGAGGTTACTGATATTTCTTCTGGCAATTAGGAAGCTTCCCTGGTGGCTCAGAGGTTAAAGCGTCTGCCTCCAATGCGGGAGACCCGGGTTCAATCCCTGGGTCGGGAAGATCCCCTGGAGAAGGAAATGGCAATCCACTCCAGTATTCTTGCCTGGAGAATCCCACGGACGGAGAAGCCTAATAGATTACAGTCCACGGGGTCGCAAAGAGTCGGACACGACTGAGGGACTTCACCTTCACCTTCACCTTCTGGCAATTATGATTTCAGCTTGTGATTCATCCAATCCAGCATTTCACGTGATATACTCTGCAGAGAAGTTAAATAAGCAGGCTGACAATATACAGCCTTGCTGTACTCTTTCCCAACCTTAAACCAGTCAGCTGTTGCATGTTCAGTTCTTACTGTTGCTTCTTGACTGCATACAGGTTTCTCAGGAGACAGGTAAGGTGATATGGTACTCCCATATCTTTAAGAATTTTCCAGTTTGTTGTGATCCACACCATCAAAGGCTTTAGTATAGCTAAAAAAGCAGAAGTAGATTTTTTCAGGAACTCCCTTGCTTTTACCATGGTCCAATGAATGTTGCCAATTCGATTTCTGGTTCCTCTGCCTCTTTGAAACTCAGCTTGTACATCTGAAAGTTGTCAGTTCACGTGCTGTGGACTATCTTGAAGGATTTTGAGAATCCCCTTGCTAGCATGTGAAATGAACGCCATTGTATGGTAGTTTGAATATTCTTTGGCATTGTCCTTCTTTGAGATTGGAATGAAAACTGATCTTTTCCACTCCTGAGTTTTCCAAATCTGCTGACATATTGATGCTTTCACAGTATCATCTTTTAGGATTTTAAATAGCTCAGCTAGAATTCCTTCACCTCCACTAGCTTTGTTCATATTAATGCTTCCTAAGACTCACTTGACTTAGCTTTCCAGGATGTCTGGCTCTAGGTGAGTGAGCACATCATTGTGGTTAACTGGGTCATTAAGATCTTTTTTGTACTGTTCTTATGTGTATTCTTGCCACCTCTTTTTAAGCGTTTCTACTTCTATTAGGTCCTTACCATTTCTGTCCTTTATTGTGCCTATTTTTGCATGAAATGTTCCCCTGATATCTCTAATTTTCTTGAAGTGATCCCTAGTCATACATATGAGCATATATATATGTATTATCACATTTAATCATTACCACAGTTCTCAGACCTATACAGATTAAAAAAAATAAAAGCAAAACTTAAGCCCCTTTGGCTGGCTAGAGGGCCAGTGGGACTAACAAGAGGACTGTGGGAAGCCAGGAGTCTGCTTGTGAGGAAAGCATATACACTGACCTGCCAGGAAGGCAGAGGGGAGAGAGCAGACCGAAGGCTGCACCAATGGCTGCAGACCTTCCCAGGACCTCTTGTGAACCACATCCTGAGTCAAGGGAATGCTCCAACTCCGTTCACTCAACAACACAACTCAGCTGTTTCCCTGCGGTTTTCATGACCATGGGGAGAGCCCCACCGTGGGATGGAGAGGTGACTTGGACCTGGGTACAGTAGGAGCAGCCGTTGTTGGCATATGCTCAGGGAGTGCATAAGCAGCAGCCTAGAACTCTGACCACAGCCTGTGCACAACAGCCAGCACCCCAGAGACACGCCGAAGAGCTCACGTGGCCCAGCCTGCCCTGCACCGTGGCTCCACAGCAAAGCGAGGGTGGTGGAGGCTGGGGAGAGTGGGCAATCATCCATGCGGACCAAAGAGGACTTGAACCTGAGGCCGTGTCTGAGCAGGGCAAGGGCAACAATAGCTGACATTTGTACAGGGGCACGTTGGAGGCAGCTTGGACCTTTGTCTGTGACCGACCCTCTGCAGCCATGAGCTGCATGAGTCAAAGTTCTGCCACGAGCCGAAAGCCTGCACAGGCCCTTCCTGCTTTAGCACGGCTTCCCTCAGCAGCAAAGGTGCCAGGAGATGGGAAAGCACACACTGAAAGGGAAAAGAGCAGCCCAGACTCAATGCTCAGTGTTTCTGCTCCAGCAGGTTGGATCTGCCTCCACAGCTGATAGGGACAGAACAGAAAGGAAGCCCCACGTCACACTCAGCCACAGCAACAGCCCTCCAGCTCTAACCCTGCCTCCCACCAAGGTGAGAGCTGCCAGAACACCCCGAGGAAAGAAATAACTTGTGTCTACATCCAATCCAGCTCTCCAGTCAAAGGCACTGGGTACAAACACTCTGTACAGTGATAGTCCCATATAAGAACAATCCTTCAAGACCACAACAGGTAACTGTTTTTGTAGAGATTAAAAAAAGCTAAAACAGAACGAGAAGGCAAAGGCATTAGTTTCAACTGAAAGAGAAGACCTTCAAAAAAAATAAGTAACGAAATAGAAATAAACAATTTACAAGATAGATAATTCAAAATAGTAGTAATAAAGCTAAATGAATAACAGAAAGGACTAATGAACATAGTGAGAATTTTACAAGGAACCAGATAAGGTAAATAAAGAGCCAGTTGAAAATGAAATATGCAATAACTGAAATAAAAACACAGTAGGAAGGATGAACGGCAGAATAAGTGATCTGGAAGATTGCATAAGTGATGTGGAATATAGAACAATGGAAAGCACCCAAACAGAGCAGCAAACAGAAAAGCAAAAAAAAAACAAAAAACAAAAAACCCAAACAAAAAACAGTTTAAGATACTTTTGGAATAATATCAAGCATAGCAACATTCTCATTATTGGGGTTCCAAAATGAGAAGAGAGAGGGAGAAAGGGATAAAAATGTCGAAAATGTATCTGATGAACTTATAACTGAAAAATTTCCAAACCTGAAGAAGGAAACAAATGTCCAGGTATAGGAGGCACAGTGGGTCCCAAGCAAGAGGAAACAAAACAGACATACCAAGACATAACAATTAAAATGGAAAAAGTGAAAGAAAAGAGAATTCTAAAGGCAGCAAGAGAAAAACCGAGTCATATGCAAAGGAGGCCCCATAAAGATATAAGCCGATTTCTCTGCAGAAGGCTTGCATACAAGTAGGTAGTGCCATGACGTATTCAAAGCACTGAAAGGGAAAAACCTGCAACCTAGGATACCCTACCCAGCAAGATTGTAATTTAGAATCAAAGGAGAGGAAAAGAACTCAGAGAAGAAAAAACTGAAAGAATACTAATTCATCAATACTAAACCTACCTGAAAATAAATGGTAAAGTGTCTACATTCACCATATACTAAAATAAACCCTAAATGGATTAAAGACCTAAATATAAATCTGAATCCATAAAACTCCTAGAAGAGAACATATGCAGAACACGTCCTAACATAAATTGTAGCAACATTTTTGGGGATATGTCTCCTAAGGCAAAAGAAATAAAAGCAAAAATAAACAAATGAGGCCTAATTAAATATAGATTTGGGAGAATGGCATTGAAACATGTATAATATCATATAAGAAATGAATCGCCAGTCTAGGTTCAATGCAGGATACAGGATGCTTGGGGCTGGGGCATTGGGATGACCCAGAGGGATGGTATGGGGAGGGAGGTGGGAGGGGGGTTCAGGATTGGGAACACATGTACATCCGTGGAGGATTCATGTTGATGTGTGGCAAACCAATACAATACTGTAAAGTAAATAAATAAATAAAAATCTTTTGTACAGCAAAAGAAACCATTGACAAAACAAAAAGACAATTTTCATGAAAGAAAAGATCTGCAAAATATATGATTGATATACAAAATATATAAACAGCTCATACATCTCAATATAAAAAAAATAGCCAATTAAAAACTGGGCAGAAAATCTGAATAAACATTTTTACCAAGAAGACATACAGACAGCTAGTGAGCAATGCAAAGATGCTCATCATTTCTAATTATTAGAGAAATACAAAAAGGGGATATCACCTTACACCTGCCAGAATGGCTAATAGCCAAAAATCTATGAAAAAAAACCAAACTGTTGGCGAGGATACTGAGAAAAGAGAACCCTTGTACACTACTGGTGAGAATGTAAATTGCTGCAGCTTCTATGTAAAACAGTATGGAGATACCTCAAAAGACAAAAAAATTACCATATAATCCAGCAATTCCACTCTTGAGAATATACTCCAAAATTGAAAACTAATTTGAAAAGATATGAGAATTTACATGCAGGAAGCCCAGGAGTCTCCAAATGGAGGAAACAGGCTGCAAGTGTCAGATATTTTTTACCTCTCTCTTAATCAGCAGGAGGAAACAAACTAGTGTTATATATTTTCCCTTTCTCTATACAAATTTAAAAAGAGGTTTCTCTTAAAATACTGTGTTGCCATGACACCTGGGTCCACCAAAACCTAACTGTTCTCAGACCTTGAGCTAACCAATGCATTTTTCTTATGGAAATGTTTGTCTTCAGTTCAGTTCAGTTCAGTTGCACAGTCGTGTCCGACTCTTTGTGACCCCATGAATTGCAGCACACCAGGCCTCCCTGTCCATCAGCAACTCCCGGAGTTCACCCAAACTCATGTGCATCGAGTCCGTGATGCCTTCCAGCCATCTCATCCTTTGTCATCCCCTTCTCCTCCTGCCCCCAATCCCTCCCAGCACCAGAGTCTTTTCCAATGAGTCAACTCTTCACATGAGGTGGCCAAAGTACTGGAGTTTCAGCCTCAGCATCAGTGCCTCCAATGAACACCCAGGACTGGTCTCCTTTAGGATGGACTGGTTGGATCTCCTTGCAGTCCAAGGGACTCTCAAGAGCCTTCTCCAACACCACAGTTCAAAAGCATCAATTCTTCGGCACTCAGCTTTCTTCACAGTCCAACTCTTGCATCCATACATGACCACTGGAAAAACCATAGCCTTGAATAGACGGACCTTAGTCGGCAAAATAATGTCTCTACTTTTGAATATGCTATCTAGGTTGGTCATAACTTTCCTT
>SJYT01084561.1:45204-73581 GCA_006410635.1 Cephalophus harveyi
AGTCTGAATTTGGTAATAAGGAGTTCATGATCTGAGCCACAGTCAGCTCCTGGTCTTGTTTTTGTTGACTGTATAGAGCTTCTCCATCTTTGGCTGCAAAGAATATAATCAATCTGATTTTGGTGTTGACCATCTGGTGATGTCCATGTGTAGAGTCTTCTCTTGTGTTGTTGGAAGAGGATGTTTGCTATGACCAGTGCGTTCTCTTGGGCAAAACTCTATTAGCCTTTGCCCTGCTTCATTCCATATCCCAAAGCCAAATTTGCCTGTAACTCCAGGTGTTTCTTGACTTCCTACTTTTGCATTCCAGTCCCCTATAATGAAAAGGACATTTTTGGGGGGTGTTAGTTCTAAAAGGTCTTTTAGGTCTTCATAGAATTGTTCAGCTTCTTCAGTGTTACTGGTTGGAGCATAGGCTTGGATCATCGTGATCCTCTTGGCGGCAGAGAGGAGCTACCCCACACCTGAGGTCAGGGGCTGGGGTTGAGAGGAGCAACCCCACATCCAAGGAGTGGTGGCTGTGTGGGCACAGGAGGGCTGAGAGTTGCTACTCAATGTTCAAGGTCAGGAGGGGCAACTCTTCCAAGGTAAAGAACAGCGGCTGCGCTTTGCTGGAGCAGCCGTGAAGAGATACGCCACATGCACGGTAAGAGAAACCCAAATGAGACAGTAGGTGATGTGAGAGGGCATCAGAGGGCAGACACACTGAAACCATAATCACAGAAAACTACCCAATCTGATCACATGGACCACAGCCTTGTTTAACTCAATGAAACTAAGCCATACTGTGTGGGGCCACCCAAGGTGGACAGGTCATGGTGGAGAGGTCTGACAAAATGTGGTCCACTGGAGAAGGGAATGGCAAACCACTTCAGTATTCTTGCCTTGAGAATCCCATGAACAGTATGAAAAGGCAAAATGATAGGATACCAAAAGAGGAACTCACCAGGTCGGTAGGTGCCCAAAATGCTACAGGAGATTAGTGGAGAAATCACTCCAGAAAGAATGAAGGGATGGAGCCAAAGCAAAAACAATACCCAGTTGTGGATATGACTGGTGATAGAAGCAAGGTCTGATGCTGTAAAGAGCAATATTGCATAGGAACCTGGAATGTTAGGTCCATGAATCAAGGCAAATTGGAAGTAGTCAAACAGGAAATGGCAAGAGTGAACGTCGACATTCTAGGAATCAGCAAACTAAAATGGACCAGAATGGGTGAATTTAACTCAGATGACCATTATATCTACTACTGTGGGCAGGAATCCCTTAGAAGAAATAGAGTAGCCATCATGGTCAACAAAGAGTCCCAAATGCAGTACTTGCATGTTTGGCTTAAGCTATGTTAATGTACTATGCATTTACCCCAGACTCTGTCTTCATGTTGTTTCCAGGTAAAGACTCAGAACAGATTCGACAAACCAGTATGTCTTACTCATACATGGTTCTTCTTATCTATGTTGCTGCTAAGACGCTTCAGTCATGTCCGACTCTGTGCGACCCCAGAGATGGCAGCCCACCAGGCTCCCCCATCCCTGGGATTCTCCAGGCAAGAATACTGGAGTGGGTTGCCATTTCCTTCTCCAATGCATGAAAGTGAAAAGTGAAAGTGAAGTCGCTCAGTCATGTCCGATTCTTTGCCACCCCATGGACTGCAGCCTACCAGGGTCCTCCGCCCATGGGATTTTCCAGGCAAGAATACTGGAGTGGGTTGCAATTTCCTTCTTCTTCTCTTCTGCCATTAATCTATGTTAACGAAGCTATATATTTGCTTCTAACTCTGCCTTTCTTCAAGATTCAGGTCAATCATTTTATGGCCAGAGATGACTCACCCGGTGCCAATGTTATCTCAAAATGCATGTTGTGGGTGAGGGGCCTGGTGTCATTCTCTGAGTTTTGAGACATTTCCTTTCTCTAATTAGCAGACCACTAGTAGCTATATAACATCCCACTAAAGACTAGCAGGGGGGCACTCTTTCTACCCCCTTCTGATGTCTATGTCAGAAGCTTTCTCTATCTCTTTTATACTTTTGTAAAACTTTATTACACAAAAGCTCCCAGCAATCAAGCCTCATCACTGGCCCTAGATTGAATTCCTCTCCTCCAGAGGCCAAGAATCCTGGTGCCTTTCGTGGTTCTGCAACAATCTTTCAGATGCATGTACCTCTGTGCTCACAGCAGCACTTTTTATAGTACCCACAATATGGAAGTTAAGTGTTCATCCACAGGTGAATGGATAATGAAGATGTTGTATCTATGTGTATGCACACAGTGGAATACTACTCTGACATAAAAATGAATGAAATTCTGCCATCTGCAACAATGTAGATGGACTAGAAGATATTATACTTAATGAAATAAGTCAGGTAGAAAAAGAAAAATACTGCATGTTACAATTTTTATGTAGAATCTAAAAAAATAAGACAAACAAATGTATATGACAAAACAGAAACAGATTCACAGATACAGAAAGCAAACTAGTATATACCAGAGGCAGGGAGGAAAATAGGGGTATGAGATGAAGAGATTCAAACTACTACATATAATACAGATAAGCTACAAGAATATACTGTACAACACAGGAAATTATAGCTATTAATTTGTAATAACCTTAAATGGAGTATTATCATGAAAATACATTATGAAAATCTATTTTGTACATCTGAAACTAATATTGTAAATTAGCTATACTTCAATACAAAGAGACACATAGAATCTCAGGGACTTGTAGGACAACACCAAAATATCTAACATTTGTGTTACCAGAGTTCCAGTAAAAGATGGTAAAGAATATGGTTCAAAAGTATATTTTAAAAAATAATGCCTGAAAACTTTCAAAATTTGGTGAAAAAATAGACTTACAGGTTCAAGAAGCTCAGTGAATTTCACATTGATTAAACTTAAAGGAATCCACAGGAGACACATCATAATCAAACATTTAAAAACCAAGTCAAAGAGAAAAAATCTTTGAATTATAAAATAGAATAGCTATATAAGCACAAACCAGTTCAAGAAGTAGGTTTCTGCTCTTCTAGGGCCCATCATCTCTTCTCACTCACACCTCCTTCTCTTCCCTTAAAGGTTAACACAAACATGATTTTATGATAAATCTTATTTGCTTCTCTTTGTATCTTTATACATTTATCACCTCAGTACACATCCCTAGGTTAGCCTATTTTAAATTTTAAATAAATTCAATCATACAGTTTTTAAAGTTCAGTTCAGTTCAGTCGCTCAGTCGTGTCCGACTCTTTGGGAGTCAGGCTTAAAAAGTATAAAACATTTGCTGTAGACACCATACATGCATACTCAGTGGCATCTGACTCTTTGAGACCCCAGGTACTGTAGTGTTCCAGGCTCCTCTGTCCATGGAATTTTCCAGGCAAGAATACTGGATACATTTACCACCTAAGAACACAGCCCTAGATTGACATATTGTAAAATTTAAATAAATCCAATTATATAGTTTTAAAAAGTAAGGCTTAAAAAGTATAAAACATTTTGCTGTAGACAACACAGCTGTCAAATCATAGAGCTGGGATTAAAGCCCACACCACACAGCCTCGAAAGTATTAAACTGTCTGGTTTCTGAGAATAATAGTTGGATTTTGATACAGAGTTTGTTCCAAGCAACGTACACGTACTTTCTCTCATTCTTTATCTTATTCTCTTTACATATTTATATGCATATGTCCTAACTTTACATGCAACACCCATTTAATTTTTTAACTTAATTTACAAAGTAAAAATCTCCATTCTCATTTTACTGACAAAGAATTCTTTCTAGTCCTGATAAGTCTGGCAATGTTGGGGATAAATGACAATATGAGACTTGGAGGGCTCAAACAAAACCTTGTGAGCACCAAGACCCAGAGACCCTGAGGAGACTGACCCAGATCTGCCTTTGAATGTTTGAGTGTCTCCTGCAAGAGGCATGGGTCAGCAGTGGCCTGCTGTGGGGACGGGGCTCTGGCTGCAGCAGATCTGGGTCATGCAGCATGTGGCATAAGCTCTCTTGGAGGAGGTTGCCATTAGCCCCACCATAGAGCCGCCGAGCAGACGACCCGCAAACTGAAGAACAATTATACCAAAGAAATTCTTGCACTGTTAAGAAAGTTCTAGGACCCACCAGAGATTTCCCAACCTGGGGATTCGGCAAAGGGACTAAGAACCCTCCCCCTTACCCCGAGGAATTTGACTTTGGAGGCCAGTGGGATTTGATTACAGAACTTCCACAGGACTGATGAAACAGACTTGAGGAGGGCACAAACAAAAACTTGTGTGCACCAGAAGCCAGGAGAAAGGAGTAGTGTCCCCACATGAGATGGAGCCAAACTTGCCTGTGAGTGTCCAGGAGTCTCCAGCAGAGGCGTGGCTTGACAGCAGCCTACTGCGGGGTCAGGAGCACTGAATACAAGTGTGTGCACAAGTCCTTTTGAGAGAGGTCCCCATTACCTTCATTAACCCTATCAGAGTTTTGCCTCAGGCCAAACAACAAGGAGGGAACACAGTCCCACCCATCAACAGAAAATTAGTTTAAAGATTTACTGAGTATGGCCCTGCCCATCAGAACAAGACCCAGTTTCCCCCACAGTCAGTCTCTCCCATAAGGAAGCTTCCATAAGTCTCTTATCCTTATCCATTGGAGGGCAGACAGAATGAAAGCCACAATCACAGAAAACTAACCACACTGATCACATGGATCACAGCCTTGTCTAACTCAGCGAAATTATGAGCCATACAGTGTAGAGCCACCCAAGATGGATGGGTCATGGTGGAGAGTTCTGACAAAACATGGTCCACTGGAGAAGGGAATGGCAAACCACTTCAGAATTCTTGCCTTGAGAACCCCATGAACAGTATGAAAAGGCAAAAAGATAGGACACTAAAAGATGAACTCCCCAGGTTGGCAGTTGCCCAATATGCTACTGGAGAAGAGTGGAGAAATAACTCCAGAAAGAAAGAAGAGACAGAGCCAAAGTGAAAACAACACCCAGCTGTGGATGTGACTGGTGATGGAAGTAAAGTCTGATGCAATAAAGAAGAATACTGCATGGGAACCTGGACTGTTAAGTCCATGAATCAAGGTAAATTGAAGTGGTCAAACAGGACATGGTAAGAGCGAACATCAACATTTTAGGAATCAGTGAATTAAAATGGACTGGAATGGGTGGATTTAACTCAGATGACCATTATATCTACCACTGTAGGCAAGAATCCCTTAGAAGAAATGGAGTAGCCCTCAAAGTCAACAAAAAAGTCTGAAATGTACTTGGATGCTGTCTCAAAAATGACAGAATGATCTCTGTTCACTTCAAAGGAAACCATTCAATATCACAGTAATTAAAGTCTATTCCCCAACCACTAATGCCGAAGAAGCTGAAGCTGAACAGTTCTATGATGATGTAAAAGACCTTCTAGAACTAACACCAAAAAAAAAGATGTCCTTTTCATCATAGGGGACTGGAATGCAAAAGTGGAAAGTGGAAAGTGAAAATACCTGGAGTGACAGGAAAATTTGGCCCTGGAGTACAACATGAAGCAGGGCAAAGGCTGACAGAGTTGCCAAAGGAACACACTGGTCAAAGCAAACAACAAGACAAAAGAAGACTGTACATATGGGCATCACCAGATGGTCAATACCAAAATCAGACTGATTATATTCTTTGCAGCTGAAGATGGAGAAGCTCTATAGAGTCAGCGAAAACAAGACTGGGAGCTGACTGTGGCTCAGATCGTGAAGTACTTATTGCAAAGTCAGTCAGTTCAGTCTCTCAGTCATGTCCGACACTTTGTGATCCCACGGACTGCAGCATGCCAGGCCTTCCTGTCCATCATTAACTCCTGGAGTTTATTAAAACTCATGTCCATTTAGTTGGTGATGCCATCCAACCATCTCATCCTCTGTCGTCCCCTTTTCCTCTGACCTTCAATCTTGCCCAGAATCGGGGTCTTTTCAAATGAGTCAGTTCTTCACATCAGGTAGCCAAAGTATTGGAGTTTCAGCTTCAGCCTCAGTCCTTCCACTGATTATTCAGGATTGATTTTCTTTAGGATGGACTGGTTGGCTCTCCTTGCTATCCAAGGGACTCTCAAGAGTCTCCTCCAAATCCTTATTGCAAAATTCAGACTTAAATTGAAGAAAGTAGGGAAAACCACTAGACCATTCAGGTATGGCCTAAATCAAATCCCTTATGATTATACAGTGGAAGTGAGAAATAGATTCCAGGGATGAGATCTGATAGACAGAGTGTCTGAAGAACTACAGATGGAGGGTCATGACATTATACAGGACATCATGTATACATTTGTATACATGTATACAATTATACATGACATTATACATGATCATTATACAGTGATCAAAACCATCCCTAAGAAAAAGAAATGCAAAAAAGGCAAATTGGTTGTCTGAGGAGGCCTCACAAATAACTGAGAAAAGAGAAGTGAAAGGCAAAGGAGAAAAGAAAGATATACCCATCTGAATGCAGAATTCCAAAGAATAGCAAGGAGAGATAAGAAAGCCTTTCTTGGTGATCAGAGAAAGAGAGGAAAACAATAGAATGGGAAAGACTAGATATTGCTTCTAGAAAATGCAAAGATGGGCACAATAAAGGACAGAAATGATATGAACCTAACAGAAGCAAAAGATATTAAGAAGAGGTGGCAAGAATACACAGAACTAAACAAAAAAGATCTTCATGACCCAAATAACCACAATGGTGGGATCACTCACCTAGAGACAGCCATCCTGGAATGCAAAGTCAAGTGGGCTTTAAGAAGCATCACTATGAATAAGGCTAGTGGAGGTAATGGAATTCCAGTTGAACTATTTCAAATCCAAAAAGATGCTTCTGTTAAGGTGCTGCATTCAACACATCAGCAAATTTGGAAACCTCAGCAGCAGCCACAGAACTGGAAAAGGTCAGTTTTCATTCCAATCCCAAAGAAAGGCAATGCCAAAGAATGTTCAAACTACCGCACAATTGCACTCATCTCACACAGTAGTAAAGTAATGCTGAAAATTCTCCAAGCCAGACTTCAACAGTAATTGAACTGTGAACTTCCAGATGTTCAAGCTGGATTTAAAAAAGGCAGAGGAACCAGAGATCAAATTGCCAGCATCTCTTGGACCNTAAAGTAATGCTGAAAATTCTCTAAGCCAGACTTCAACAGTAATTGAACTGTGAACTTCCAGATGTTCAAGCTGGATTTAAAAAAGGCAGAGGAACCAGAGATCAAATTGCCAGCATCTCTTGGACCATAGAAAAAGTGAGAGTTCCAGAAAAACATTTACTTTTGCTTTATTGACTATGCCAAAGCCTTTGACTGTGTGGATCACAACAAACTGAAAAATTCTTAAAGAGATGGGAATAGCAGTCCACCTTACCTACCTCCTGAGAAATCTGTATGCAGGTCAAGAAGCAACAGTTAGAACTGGACATGGAACAGTGGACTGGCTTCAAATAGGGAAAGAAGTACATCAAGGCTGTAAACTGTCACCCTGCCTATTTAACTTATATGAAGAGTACATCATGCTAACTGCTGGGATGGATGAAGCACAAGCTGGAATCAAGATTGCCAGGAGAAATATCAATAACCTCAGATATGCAGATGATACCACCCTTATGGTAGAAAGTGAAGAAGAACTAAAGAGCCTCTTGATGAAAGTGAAAGAGGAGAGTGAAAAAGCCAGTTTAAAACTCAACATTCAAAAAATGAAGATCATGGCATCCAGTCCCATCGCTTCATGGCAAATAGATGGGAAAACAATGAAAACAGTGACAGACTTTATTTTCTTGGGCTCCAAAATCACTGCAGATGTGACTGAAGCCATGAAATTAAAAGACACATGCCCCTTGGAAAAAAAGTTATGACTCACCTAGACAGCATATTAAAAAGCAGAGATATTACTTTGCTGACAAAGGTCTGTCAAGTCAAAGCTATGGTTTTTCCAGTAGTCATGTATGGATGTGGGAGTTGGACCATAAAAAAGCTGAGTGCCACAAGAATGCGTGCTTTTGAACTGTGGTGTTTGAGAAGAATCTTGGAAGTCCCTTGGATTTCAAGGAGATCAAACCAGTCCATCCTAAAGGATATCAATCCTTATATTCATTGGAAGGACTGATGCTGAGGCTGAAGCTCCAATACTTTGGCCACCTGATGCACAGAGTTGACTCTATGAAAAGATATTGGAGAAGATACTGATGTTTGGGAAGACTGAAGGCAGGAGGAGAAGGGGACAACAGAGGATGACATGGTGGAATGGCATCACAAACTCGATGTATATGAGTTTGAGCAAGCTCTGGGAGTTGGTGATGGACAGGGAAGCCAGGCTGCAGTCCATGGAATCGCAAAGATTCAGACACAACTGAGCGACTTAACTGAACTGATAATAACTGTCATTTAGTAGCACAGTATAATAAACTAATACTCTAGTGCATGTCTTTCTTTCAATTTTCTTTCACTCTTCTGACATTTCCCACATGGTGGCAAATATTGCTAATCTCACACTGAACCCAGAGGAAGTGTAACTATTGACTTAAAAAAATCTGATGATAGTATGCTACATGGTGTGCACATCAGGATGTCATTATTTTCTTTAAGTTTAAATTTCTTTCATATATAGCTGTGTTCTTTCACTCTACTGATTCAGTTCAGTTCAGTTCAGTTCAGTCGCTCAGTCATGTCCGACTCTTTGCGACCCCATGAATCGCAGCACCCCAGGCCTCCCTGTCCATCACCAACTCCCGGAGTTCACTCAGACTCATATCCATCGAGTCAGTGATGCCATCCAGCCATCTCATGCTCGGTCGTCCCCTTTTCATCCTGCCCCCAATCTCTCCCAGCATCACAGTCTTTTCCAATGAGTCAACTCTTCGCATGAGGTGGCCAAAGTACTGGAGCTTCAGCTTTGGCATCAGTTCTTCCAAAGAAATCCCAGGGCTGATCTCCTTCAGAATGGACTGTTGGATCTCCTTGTAGTCCAAGGGACTCTCAAGAATCTTCTCCAACACCACAGTTCAAAAGAATCAATTCTTCGGTGCTCAGCTTTCTTCACAGTCCAACTCTCGCATCCATACATGACCACTGGAAAAAGCATAGCCTTGACTAAACGGACCTTTGTTGGCAAAGTAATGTCTCTGCTTTTCAATATGCAATCTAGGTTGCCATAACTTTTCTTCCAAGGAGTAAGCATCTTTTAATTTCATGGCTGCAATCACCATCTGCAGTGATTTTGGAGCCCCCAAAAATAAAGTCTGACACTGTTTCCACTGTTTCCCCATCTATTTCCCTTGAAGTGATGGGACCGGATTCTTCGTTTTCTGAATGTTGAGCTTTAAGCCAACTTTTTCACTCTCCTCTTTCACTTTCATCAAGAGGCTTTTTGGTTCCTCTTTACTTTCTGCCATAAGGGTGGTGTCATCTGCATATCTGAGGTTATTGATATTTCTATGATCTCTGGTTCCTCTGCCTTTTCTAAAACCAGCTTGAACATCTGGAAGTTCATGGTTCATGTATTGCTGAAACCTGGTTTGGAGAATTTTGAACATTACTTTACTAGCGTGTGAGATGATTGCAATTGTGCCGTAGTTTGAACACTCTTTGGCATTGCCTTTCTTTGGGATTGGAATGAAAACTGACATTTTCCAATCCTGTGGCCACTGCTGAGCTTTCCAAATTTGGTTGATATTCCTTAAAATTAACAATCAAGAATGTTGCTCTGGTACATTTTCCCAAAGAGTGAACACACAAGCATATATACATATCCCTGTGTGTGTGTGTGTGTGTGTATGTATCTGCACACATGCTAAGTTGCTTTAGTCGTGTTTCTTTGTGACCCTATGGATCATAGACTGCCAGACTCCTCTGTCATGGGATTCTGCAGGCAAGAATACTGGAGTAGGTTGTCATACCCTCCTCCAGGAGAATCTACCTGACCCAGGGATTGAACCTGTGTCTCTTATGTCTCCTGCATTGGCAGGCAGGTTCTTTACCACTAGGGCCACCAGGGAAGCCTCATATGTATGCATGTATGTGTGTATACACACATATATGTATAATTTGTAATTAATATAGTACATATTTATAATATGATTCATATATGTAATGTTCAACTCTTTGCAATCCTATGGTCTGTAGCCTGCCAGTCTTCTCTGTCCACTGGATTTTCCCAGAAAGAATACTGGAATGGGTTGCCATTTCCTCCTCCAGTGGATCCTCCCCTCCCAGGGGTGGTCTCTGCATCTCCTGTAGTCTCTGCATTTGCAGGCAAATTCTTTACCATTGAACAACCTGGGAAGCCCTCATATATGTTAATAATATAACAAATATATAATGTATGTTATATGTACTGTGTATTAATAATATGTGATTTATTATAACACTTTTTTATTCCATACACGTTTATTTTGCCAAATATTAGATTATGAACATTTCTTCATGTCTCTGATTTTTTAAGAACTGTGTAAATGACTGAATAACATTTCCTTTTATATAATTACCATTATTTATCTATCTTCCTAGGGCTTCCCAGGTGGAACGGTGGTAAATAATCCACCTGTCAATGCAGGAGATGTAAGAGATGCAGGTTCAATCCCTGGGTCAGGAAGATCTACTGAAGTAGGAAATGGCAACCCTATTCAGTATTCTTGCCTGGAAAATTCCATGGATAGAGGAGTCTGATGGCTACAGTTCATGGGGTCTCAAACAGTCAGACACAACTGAGGACACACACATCCATTTTCCTATTGCTGAGCCTTTAGGCTGATTTTTTCTCTTATGAACAAGGCAGAAAAAAATTTTTGTCTCTGATTATTTCCCCAGCATAGATTCCCTATTTCCTCTTTATAGATTCTTGTAAGTAGATGTATTGCATCAAAAGTTAATAATCATTTTATTCCAGAAGATTATTAGAGCTCATCAAGGAATTCAGTCAAGTTGCATAATACAAAATTAACATATAGAAATCTGTTGCATTTCTATACACCAACAAAATATCAGAGATAGTAATGAAGGAAACAGTCCCACTTACCATCATAAAAAAGAAATTCAATCCCACTTGCCATCAAATAAAATATATAGGAATAAATCTAAGGAGACAAGATACCTGTACTCAGAAAATTCTAAGACACTGATGAAACAAATTGAAGATGACACAGATCAAAAGATATACCTATTCTTGGATTGGAAGAAGCACAAGGCAATTTACCAATTCAAGGCAATCTCTATCAAAACACTAATGGCATTTTTCACATAATCAAGACAAATAATCTTATAATTTGTATGGAAAGAGAAAAGACTCTGAACAGCCAAAATAATTTTGAGAAAGAGGAACAGAGCTGGAGGAATAATGCTTCCTGACTTCAGGGTATACTACAAAATGACCATAATCAAAACATCATGGTACTGGCACAAAAATCAGACACATAGACCAATGGAACAGAATAGAGAGCCCAGAAGTAAATCCACACTCTTATGGTCAATTATTCTATGTCAAAGGAGCAAGAATATACAATGGCGAAAAGACAGCCTTTAATAAGTTGTGTTGAGAAAACTTGATAGCCATGTGTAAAAGAATGAAATTAAAACATTCTCTAATTATATATACTCTGGGCTGGAAGAAGCACAAGCTGGAATCAAGATTGCCGGGAGAAATATCAATAACCTCAGATATGCAGATGACACCACCCTTATGGCAGAAAGTAGAGGAACTAAAAAGCCTCTTGATGAAAGTGAAAGAGGAGAGTGAAAAAGTTGGCTTAAAGCTCAACATTCAGAAAACGAAGATCACAGCATCTGGTTCCATCACTTCATGGGAAATAGATGGGGAAACAGTGGAAACAGTGTCAGACTTTAATTTTTTAGGCTCCAAAATCACTGCAGATGGTGATTGCAGCCAGGAAATTAAATGACACTTACTTCTTGGAAGAAAAGTTATGACCAACCTAGATAGCATATTCAAAAGCAGAGACATTAGTTTGCCAACAAAGGTCCATCTAGTCAAGGCTATGGTTTTTCCAGTGGTCACGTATGGATGTGAGAGTTGGACTGTGAAGAAAGCTGAGAGCCAAAGAATTAATGCTTTTGAACTGTGGCATTGGAGAAGATTCTTGAGAGTCCCTTGGACTGCAAGAAGATCCAATCAATCCATTCTAAAGCAGATCAGTCCTGGATGTTCTTTGGAAGGAATGATGCTAAGCTGAAGCTCCAGTACTTTGGCCACCTCATGCGAAGAGTTGACTCATTGGAAAAGACTCTGATGCTGGAAGGGATTGGGGGCAGGAGGAGTAGGGGACGACAGAGGATGAGATGGGTGGATGGCATCACCAACTTGAGGGATGTGAGTTTCAGTGAACTCTGGGAGTTGATGATGGACAGGGAGGCCTGGCATACTGGGATTCATGTGGTCACAAAGAGTCGGACACGACTGAGCTACTGAACTGAACTGAATTACATATACAAAAACAAACTAAAAATGAATTAAAGACCTAAATGCAAGACCTGAAACCATGAAACTCCTAGAGAAAAACATAGGCAGAACAATATCTGACATAAACCATAGTAATATTTTCTTGATCTTAAAGGAAAAGAAATAAAAGCAAAAGTAAACAAATGGGATCTTCAGTTCAGTCACTCAGTCGTATCTGGCTCTTTGCGACCCCGTGAATCGCAGCACGCCAGGCCTCCCTGTCCATCTCCAGCTCCCGGAGTTTACTCAAACTCATGCTCATCGAGTCAGTGATGCCATCCAGCCATCTCATCCTCTGTCATTCCCTTCTCCCCCTGCCCCCAATCCCTGCCAGCATCAGGGTCTTTTCCAGTGAGTCAACTCTTTGCATGAGGTGGCCAAAGTATTGGAGAGCTAGTTAGACTTAAAAGTTTTTGCACAGGAAAGGAAACTATTGATGAAATGAAGACAACCTACAGTAGAAAATATTTGTGAAATATATGACCAACAATGGGTTAATAGCAAGATATATAAATAGCTCTACAACTCAATATAAAAAAAATATACATATTCATGTATCTACTCTTACTTAGATTCTTTTCTCATATAGGTCATTATAGAATATTGGGTAGAGTTCCCTGTGCTATAAAGTAGGTCCTTATTCATTATCTGTTTTATATATAGCAGTATGTATATGCTATCCATACTCCTATATCCCAATCTCCTATTTATCCCTCCCTTTCTTCCCATAAAAATTTTTTCTACATCTTTAACTCTATTTCCATTTTGTAAATAAGTTCATTTATACTTTGTTGTACAGCAAAAACTAACACAAACATTGTAAATCAACTACGTTCCAATAAATTTTTTTTTAAAAATCTAGCTCAATTAGAATTGCCAATTAGATATGAAAGCAATCTAAGTGTCCATCATCAGATAAATGGATAAATAAGATGTGGTATAAATATGCAATGGAATACTACTTGGCCATAAAAATGAAATTTTGGTATTTTCAACAACATGGACGGACTTGGAGGGTATTAAGCTAAGTGGAATAAGTCAGACATAGAAAGACAAATATTACTTATATGTGGGATCTAAAAAATACAACAGTGAACATAACAAAAGGAAACAGACTCGCAGATACAGAAAACAAACTTCTGGTTAAGACTGGGGAGATGATAGAGGGAAGAAGCAAAATATAAGTAGGGAATTAAGAGGTAAAAACTATTATACATAAAATAAGCAACAAGGATATATTTTACAATACAGGTTTTATGGTTAATATTATATAATAACTATAAATGGAGTATGTCCTTCAAAATTGTGAATCGTTATATTATACCCCTGTAACATCTATAATACTGCACTTCAACTATACTTCAATAAAAAGTTAATAATGATTTTAAAGCTCCTAATTAAAACTGCATACTTGCTTTCCAGGTCAGTTTACAAATTTACATTTCTAGCAGTTCTTATCTTCCACATTCTTGCATGAAGAGAGTATTATCTTTTTCTAAAAATTGCTTGATATTTTTATAGGAATGGTAGGAAGTTTTATTTGGCATTTTTATTATTACTGTGAAAGAGTATTTTTACCAGAACTATTTTTTAGTCTTTTGCAGGCTCTGTGCTGTGATTTATTCATGTTATTTGTGTCATTTTCTCTTGGAATCCAAGTGTCTTATTGATTTGAATTCTATTTTTCTCCTTAGTAGATAGGTAGAATGCTATCTTAATACATAAATATGATTTTCACAAGGAAAACATTCTTCAGTTTTCCCTGATGATAAAGTGTTGCCTGAAATGCATTTGATTCTCTCATAACACTTGATGACAACACATCTTATGTTTGATGGAAGCCACAAAGAACTGCCTGATGCAATCTGCTGTTGTTAATTTGAGAAATAATAAAATGACAAGTAGCTTAGCCATCTTGAATTTACTCTGAAACAGTGTAAATTAACATTTCTTCTGAAGGAATTAATCTCAAGTACTACTGTCTACTATTTCAGCCATTTCTTAAAAAAAAACAAATTATAGAGCATTTGGAGATGGCAATTTAATGGGAGACCATTACCTTAAGTGTTCTTTTATGAATTTTCCCTAAAATTCCAGATGAGCCATTTACCTTCCAGGTGTGGTTATAAGGGCTGCCATTCCCATATTAGCACCATATTTGATATATGCAGTAAATCTTTCTTATTGGTGATGCTATTATTGTAATTTTGTGCCCTGTGTACTTTCCAAGTACAAGTCTCAAGCCTCCATATATATTCAGATATGTCTCAAGTACAAGTCTCAAGCTTCCATACATATTCAGATATGAGGCCTTGGCAGTGGAAAAAGTGGGAAGGAACATAGCTCCTTCCCATGTTTATAAGTCTGTCATTTGTAATGGAGCCACAGGAAATCCCTCTTCCGTTAAGGCGTGGGAATGGCAGCATAATATGTGAAATCTTCTTTTATGCCAACAATCTCCATTTCTTAGGGATCAACAAAGAACTGAACAAAGACTGGCTGGAGATTTTTGGCATAGAACAACCGGAGAATCTAAGACACCATCTGGAGAAGTATGAAACTGGCAAGGTATTGGGAAGTTTCAAACAACAGATTCCATTGTGGAGGTCAAGGGCACAGAGGTACATAAAACAGACCACAGTATATGGGACAGGGAACCATAACTGGGGATTGGTAAACAAAGAGGCTGCTTTTTGGGAGTAAATTAGAGAAGGCCTGAGGGTAGGAACTTCATGAGGCACAGCTCCATGGAGTGTGCTCCATTTTTATAGGGGCTCAGTTTCCACTTTCTCTAAACGGGTTAGTAAATATGATGATTAGTTGTGATGCTGACTTGGAGACTGCAAAATACTACAATGCTTTTTGGATCATTACAAATATATTTTATTACTATACTTTATATTATGACACGTGGAGTTAAGACTATATTTTCACTCGTAATTCTTTAAACATACACAGATTCTTGACCACAATATTTGATTATCCAGAACTCCTTACCAAACATTAGGGATAACAGATTTTACTATATCGCTTTTCTTACTTAAATTTTAATGATTCGCAATGAAGGGACTGATTTTTCTACTTCCCGTGGTCTCCAAGAAGGCTTCAATTGAAAATGGATTCTTATGGTTTGGAAAAGTTAATCCATCTCTGAAAGGTACTGAAGACCAGCTCACTAAGCAGGGGCTGGCTGGCACAGTCTTTCAAATCCTGTGGCGAGAGACTCGGTCTTTACTTGGTGCACCTTGAACTAAGCATACCTTTGGCACTAGTCTTAGTAACAGCACTTATCAATCAAGTCTTTGTTTAGTTGAGTCAGTGCTTTGACATGTTAAATGAATAATTACGAATTGGCTGACCTGGAACCTATTTCAGGAGCCAAACTTAAACTTACTAATAGCCCTAGGATCAAGCTTCATATGGCACCCTGACATATGTCTCCAGACAACAAATGATTCCATTATTCTTTGGTTTAGTATGATATATATGATTGATCTTAACCCTTTGGTAGAATGAATATTACGTCCTCTCATTTGTTTTTAGTTTATTTTAGGTATACAAATTGCTAAGACTTATCAGTCATTGCCTAAAATCTTGGTTAATTACATGTTTTCTTTAAAACAAACCTGGATACAATTTTTAAGGGTTCATTCATCAAACTTGTGATCCTTTAAAGCAATCTCCATTTTACATTAAAAATGCCACATTTTAAAAGCAATAATATTTTTTCAAGAAATACACCATTCTTAATCAAATGTGTTAGTCTTGACTTTTAAGAGTCAAGGTGACTTTTGATAGTGGATTTGCACCTAACTTATTGAAAACAAAGCCAGTCTTACCTCGTAGTAAGTAAGGTCTGAGTTGGGAAAAGGGGAGCCCTTTCTGGAGGATATGTAGCATTCTCATACCTTTTAAACCATCTCCCAAGGATTATAGTCCAAGAACTTGCTCATAATATTTCTTTCATTACTTATGAAAATATTTCCATGGAAATTTCACCATATAACATTACACTTACCTAAAAATCTTATTTTTGTCTTGCAACATTTCCCTTTCAGACATGAGCATTTCTGGGGAATTATGGTATAGAGGGAAAATTTAGTCTTTTATTTAATAATTAGTGTGAACAATTCAGTAAGCACAAGAAATACTTTGAGGTTAATTTTGAAAGTAGACAGAAAAACCCTACTCACCTATTATAACTGGAAAATTAACACATGATGGTATTTTGCAGTCTGGGTCTCATTTCCAGTTAAAGTAAAATAGGTCATTTTGTTCATCTGGCTTACATTTAAAGCTAAAGAAAAAATTCTGATATTTTACTGTGCAAATACTTGTGCTGTCATAAAATATGTCTGCTGCTGCTGCTAAGTCGCTTCAGTCGTGTCCGACTCTGTGCGATCCCATAGACGGCAGCCCACGAGGCTCCGTCATCCCTGGGATTCTCTAGGCAAGAACACTGGAGTAGGTTGACATTTCCTTCTCCAATGCATCAAAGTCTATATGCTGGTAAAACTTATTGGGAGTCAAGAATTCTGTCAAAATAAGTCACTTTTTATGGGCTTCCTTGGTGCTTCAGCAGTAAAGAATCCAGCTGCAATGTGGGATACACAGGTTTGATCCCAGAGTCAGGAAGATCCCCCGTAGGAGGGCATGGCAACCCACTCCTGTATTCTTTAAGGGACAATCCCACAAACAGGAGACTGGAGGGCTACAGTCCATGGGGTTGCAAAGAGTTGGGCAGAACACACAGCATGTCATTTTTTTAGAAAAGCTTGATATCAATAGCTAGGGTGATAGACAATATCAAATTCAACACTGCCAAATTCAGATAAGACAAGTAAAAGGGTCTTATTGAACTGAAGAAATCATTTCAATTCCAAAAAAATATATAGAATGTGAAATTAACCCAGGCAACAAAATTATACAGATGCATACATATATTTTTTTAATTGAGGTACAATTAATGTATAATATTATTTTCTGGTGTATAACAGTGATTCAATATCTCTATATATTGAAAACTGATCACCACAATAAGTCTAGCTAACTACATGTTCTACAAACTTTTAAAAATAAATACTCCAAGTGAAAGTAAAGGTTTCCTTATACTGAGAAATTGGAAAAATCTTTTCTAAATACTTGTCAAATGTTACAACTTAAATTTTAAATAGGTATCAATTCATTACACTTATGATCATTTACTTCCTAGAATCATTCCCATATTTTCACAAAACTATACCTAGTTCAGGAGAAAGGGAACTTGATGCCAATTACTTCAGGGTAATGATATCTAACTTGCATAGATTCTAAAGTAACATAAGGGAAAGTAGAGTCACCCATATTAAGCATAATCTAAATTTTAATTATAGATAAAACTGAAAAAAGTGAAATTAAGAATGAAATTGTTCTGAAATAGTCTTTGAACATTCAGCAACTCTGGACCATGGGAAAACCAGTGGCACAGAGATCAACTCGGAGCCCAGGAGTAAAAGAAAAGAGGTGATGGCCTTAGGTATTGAAAGAAGCATGGCATATATTATTGTAAAGCTCTCATATGGGGAATTGTACACTATTACTAGAAGTAGACTGTGATAAATTAAAGATGTATGTTATAAACCCTAAGGCAATGGCATATTAAGCCAAAAGCAGAGAGTTATGGCTAATAAGCCAGCAATGGGAAAAAAATAGGAAACAAAACCTAAACAACTAATCTAAAAGAACACAGAAAACAATAGCAAAATGATAAACCCAACTGTATCAATAATTATATTAAGTACAAATGGTTTAAGGACGCCTGATTAAAAGCCAGAGGTTGTCAGATTGGATTTAAGAAGACAATTGTATATTGCCCGTAAGAAATTCATTTTAAATATAAAGACATGAAAGTTTAACGTAAAGGGATGGAGGAATATCTGCAACTCCTATATATACTGCTTGTCAGAATGAAAAATGTTATAGCCATTTCTAATTAAGTTAGACATACAATTACCACATAACACATTAATCATATCCCTAGGTATTTCTTAAGAGAAATAAAAGCTAATGTTCACAAAAAATAGCATATAGCAATTATAGAAAATTAAACATAATTGTTCCAAGAAACAAATAAAATATGCTTCAGCAGGAATGGATAAAGGAACAGTGGTATATCCATATGACAGAATGCTTGTGACTCAGTAGTAAAAAGGTACAAAAGACTGGGAAATACAAGTTAAATCTATAATGGGATATTACTATGCACTTATTAAAATGGCTAAAATTTTATAACTGTATGCTGATATAGTTGTGAACATTTAAAAATAATATACATAAAAGCAATTGAATTAATAAACAGCAAGGTTGATGGATATAATTCAAGGTTAAAAAATATAAATTATATTCACATTACTAGTAACCAGTGAGAAAGTAAAAAGATAAAATTTAGAAATACCATTTACATTTGAAAATAATAAATAGGGACAAGTTCAACTGAAGATGTAAGAGATTCTACACAAACTGACTCTACAATTACATGAAAATCCAAAGAAGCAAAAATTTCCAGTACAATCTGGAATAAACTTGGTGGCCTCCACTACCAGATATCCTGAGACTTCCCTGGTGGCTCAGACCATAAAGCGTCTGCCTACAATGCGGGAGACCCAGGTTCAATCCCTGGGTCAGGAAGATCTCCTGGAGAAAAAAATGGCAACCCACTCCAGTATTCTTGCCTGGAAAATCCCATGGACGGTGGAACCTGGTAAGCTACAGTCCATGGGGTCGCAGAGTCAGACATGACTGAGCAACTTCACTACCAGATATCAAGAATTAAAGACAGAGTAAAAACAACACATGGAATTTTGTAAGGACAGAAGAAGACAATACAGAGTCCAGAAAGACACCCACACCTATGGACACTTGATTTATGCCAAGGATGGCACTGCAGAGCAGTGGATAAAGAAATGTTCCTTTAATAAATGTGCTGGGTCAATTAGTGAAGTGAAAGTGACAGTCACTCAGTCATGCACAATTCTTTGTGACCCTATGGACTGTAGCCCACCAGGATTCTCTGTCCATTGGATTTCCGAGGCAAGAATATTGGAGTGGGTTGCCATTTCCTTCTCCAGGGGATCTTCCTGACCCAGGGGTTGAACTTGAGTCTCCTGAATTGGCAGACAGATTCCTTACCACTGAGCCACCAGGAAAGGAATAGTTGATTTATATTATCATGTTAGTTTCAAGGTATACAACAAAGTGATTCAGTTATACATAAATATATACACACATATGTATGTGTATATATATATATGTCCTATTTCCAGATGCTTTTGGATAACCAGATGCTTTTGCATTATAGGTTATCACAAGGTATTGAATATAGTTCTATGTGCTATATAGTAGGTTCCTGTTGTTTATTTATTTTACATATAGTAGTATGTATCTGTTAATTCCAAACTCTTAAATTTATCCATCCCTCCCCTTCCCCTTGGATCACCCCTTTGGTAACCATAAGTTTTTATTTTTCTATGAGTCTATTTCTGGTTTGTAAATAAGTTAATTTACATAATATTTTAAAATTTTGCATATAAATGATATCATATGATATTTGTTTCTTGCTTTCTTAGTGTTATCACTTAGTATGATAGTCTCTATGCCCATCCAAGTTGCTGGAAATGGCAGTATTTCACTCATGTTATGGCTGAGCAATATTCCACTGTATATATATACATACACCACATCTTCTTTATACATCCCTCTGTTGGTGGACATTCATGATGCTTTCCTGTCTTGGCTATTGTAAATAGCACTGCAATGAACACTAGGGTGCATGTGTCTTTTTGAATTAGAGTTTTTTTCTTTTCCTGGATATATGTTCAAGAGTGGGATCACAGGATCATAAAGTAACTATGTTTTTAGTTTTTAAAGGAACCTCCATACTGTTCTCCATATGGCTGTACTCTTTTGTACATACTATTTGTTATTTGTTATCTCCAGCATTTGTTATTTGTAGATTTTTTGATAATGGCCATTCTGACCAGTGTGAGGTGATACCTCACTGTAGTTTTGATTTGGATTTCTCTAATAATTGCCAATGTTGAGCATCTTTTCATGTGCCTGTTGGCTATCTGTATGTCTTCTTTAGAAAAATGTCTATTTACATCTCCTGTCCATTTTTTGATTGGGTTATTTGTTTTTCTATATTGAGATGTATAAGCTATATTTTGGATATGAAGCCCTTTGTGGTCACATCATTTGCAAATATTTTCTCCCAGTTGTAGGCTGTCTTTTCATTTTTATTTATTTTCCTTTTTCCTTTGTTGTGCAAAAGCTTTTAAGTTTACTTAGCATCTTTTCATGTGCCTGTTGGCTATCTGTATGTCTTCTTTAGAAAAATGTCTATTTACATCTCCTGTCCATTTTTTGATTGGGTTATTTGTTTTTCTATATTGAGATGTATAAGCTATATTTTGGATATGAAGCCCTTTGTGGTCACATCATTTGCAAATATTTTCTCCCAGTTGTAGGCTGTCTTTTCATTTTTATTTATTTTCCTTTTTCCTTTGTTGTGCAAAAGCTTTTAAGTTTACTTTGGTACCATTTATTAATTTTTTATGATGGATTTTTAAAAATTATTTATTTGGCTGCATCAAGCTCAGTAGTTGAGGTGTAGGCTTCAGGTGCTCTGAGGCATGTGGGATCTTACTTCCCCAAACAGGGATCAAACCTGCATCCCCTGCACTGCAAGGCAGATTTTTAACCACTGGACCACCAGGGAAGTCCCTATGATGGGTTTGTTAAGCTATAATTTTGTAGCTTATCTGGCTTATTCTCATGGTTAGTGTGACAATGATAGTCTCATGATTTTATACATTCTAATCATGAGCAGAAATTTCTCCCAAATTCATGATTTCCTTATGTAATTTCTGATTTTTCTCTTTTCTGGTTGGCACTAGAAGTCTTTACAGTCATAAATTTTCTTCAATGTAAATTTTCCCATAGTAATTATTATATACTCAGTACCATTTTTCTTTTTTAATGGATTAGTCAATACAGGTTAGAATGAAGGATCAGTCTAACTAGTTCAGGGGGCTTTCTCTAACATCTTAATTTTATTTGTTCTTTGTATTTATAAAATATACCAATTTTTTTTCAAAATTTTAGTTTTTTTCTACATACATACATTCAATCCCCCTGGGTTGGGAAGATCCCCTGGAGAAGGGAATGGCAACCCCCTCCAGGATTTTTGCTTGGAGAATCCCATGGACAGAGGAGCCTGGCGGGCTACTGTCCATGGAGTTGCAAAGAGTTGGACACAACTAAGAGACTAATATTTATTCATATCCTTCTTGATGGATATTTGGATTTTTAAATTTTAATTATTATAAAGAAAGGTGGTATGAACATTCATATACAAGTATATTTCCCAACATATGTCTTTATCTGTTCTTGTAGTAAAATTGTTGGTCATAGGGTATGTATATTTTTATAGAAACTGCTGGTTTTCCAAAATGTCTACATTATTTTACACCCCCACTAATAATGTGTGAGAAATTCAGTTGCTCCACATCTTCACCAACATTTAGAGCTTCTGTGTGTACTAACTGACATATAATTTTAGCTTTAATTTGCATTTTCCTGATGATGAATAATTTTGAATACTTGTTCATGAGTTTAGGGGTCATTTTGTACATTCTTTGGTGAAGTGTCTATTCAATTATTTTGACCGCTTTTTAACCAGATTGTTTGTCTTTACATTATTAAGTTATAAGAGTTCTTTATATATTCTGGACATAAGTCATTTTTCCAGTTGTAAGTATTATAAATATGTTCTCCTAGCTATGGCTTGCATTTTCATTTTTTAATGAGTTTTTTTTATGAGCAGAGATTTTTAATTTTAAGGAAGTAAGATGTGTATAAGAGACAGACTCTGTATCCAGAATCATATTTTGTCTTTTAAAGTCATCCTTTTTTGATAAATTCTCACCTATCTCTTTATCTTGTCTTCATTTACTTATAATCTCATTTATAATCCTTATAAAAATTGGAATGCCTGTAAAGACAAGGCCTTATAAAATTTAGGATAGGCATAAAGATCAAATATATATTTTTCATAAAACTTGTTTATGGGTAGTAAAATATTTGTGGAATATTTCCTAGAGTTTTTAATACTTCTTTTCACCGGTGGCTATCTATAAACCAATTTGCATGGTTGATGTATGTGGCATGTGATTTTCTTTTCTTTTTAAATTATGGTAAGAAGATCAAGGATTGTTTCTGCCTATTCTCTCTCCTCCATATTAATTGAAGTAATTTTGCAGATTGGCAGCAACTTCTGTTACATCATTAAATGTTAAATGCACAACTAAATTACTGTGATTGTGTTTTCAAATGGAGTTAAGAAAAGAAAGCTTAAAAGAAGTGTGATTCATTATTTCAAGTAAGTTTTAGAGTGGTTTATCCTTATAATAATCTTTTTGGAAAATAACCCACCACACTATAGAAATAACTCAGAAATGACCATTCCAGCTTCTTTTCTCTTTGCCAACAAAGGATCCCTCTATATGTGCTAAAGTTTCCAAATAAGACTTCTCCCTGAGCAGCCAAGGAGAGAAACACAATCATGCCAACATCTGGTTCAGTGCTGAAAAAACAATAGAAACCTCACCTTGTACCTAATGAATGATGCTGGTGTTTTTACTCTTACTACTAAGGATGATGTGAAAGGACTGAAGGCTGGCCAAGTCCTTGTTCACAGAAGTCTCTTTCAAAAGACAGCTGCTACCATCATCCATTTCAAGCCGGTACCAAATAGAGAGTATTTTTATCTTGTCCCAAGATGAGTAGGAACTTTTCGGCAAACTTTCTCTGTAATGATGTTTGAATAGAAGTCACATCAGTGGAAGAATCCAAGGGATGAAAAATTTGCCTTCATTGGGACTATCTTTTGCTATTATGCTTTTCAGTAAAGACTATTATCTATGAGAAGCTCTTGCAAATTATTGAATTAATTTTGTTGTAAAAGTAGCTTTTATAGCCAACCATGTACTTTGCCTAAAAATCTTTCTTCAAGGTAAGAACGTGTGTGTGTGTGTGTGTGTGTACGTACATGAAGTCGAGAGGTACTGAGTTATGGGAAAGGTGTGGATGGTGAAGGGCAGGTAACAGAAAGAAATAGGACCGGATTTCCTGGTGGCTCAGATGGTAAAGAATCTGCCTGCATGCAGGAAACCTGGGTTTGATCCCTGGGTTGGGAAGATCCCCTGGAGAAGGGAATGGCTACCCACTCCAGTATTCTTGCCTAGGAAATCCCATGGACAGAGGAGACTGGCAGGCTACCGTCCACGGGGTTGCAAACAATCAGACATGACTGAGTGACTAACAGTTTCACTTTCACCATAGTCCTTTAGTGGCATTCTACCTGTGTCTGGTATGCAGCTCTGCCCCCAATTCTACTGACCTTGCCAGTGCAGCTCAAGAGCCACCTTAAACCAAACTCTTCCCTTATCTGCCATTGGCAAATGGCCTAATACCTGAATTCCTGTAACACATTCACATTCCATACTCCGGTTAGCATACAGTACACTCCACTCAAAATTGTATGGATTTTTTTTTTAAATGTGGTTTAAGATTGTGGTTTTTGTTTTTCCTCAGATAATCCTAGTCATAGAGGAGTTCTTTGCCTTTTTTTCCGCGTGATTCTTTGATGAAAAGGATAAAAGAAAGACTATATAAACACAGCCAAGCCTAGATCTAGACATGTGGGTGTCTCCAGACTGATAATTTGGTTCCATTTCAAAATGAATTATAAATATTTATTCAACATTTACTTAAAGGGGTAGGAAGACTCTGATTTCCCATTAATAAAAATGTATACAGAAATAAATTCATTTATTGATTCACTCTGCTGCCCAAAGCAGAGTCAAAAGTCTGGGGGGAAAAGTAGACAAAAGTTTCTTGCTTTCCTATAGCTCTTATTCTTTCTTCTGCTCTTTCGTGATTATCCAAACCAGACAACTTCTTGGCAAGCTCATTAAAGATTTAGATAATGAAGGAAATTCCTCAATCCTGTGAACAGCCTTGTGCTGTGTAAAAGTTTGGTCTCAGAGATCCAGCTGCCAGCTCCTGCTGTCTTTTGGCTGACGGCAATTGAGTGTGCATGTTGCAAAATTATTCAATAGAAGCATGTTCATGATAGTGAGCACTCTCTTTACATTTCCCCATCTGAAGCTCTGTCTGCTTCAGCTGCGTTTGTACAGATTTGTACAAAGAATATAATATAATATGAAAAGCCATTTGAGACAGTCTAACTCAGCAAGCACTTCATTTCTAATTATTCCATCAATAGTTCAACACCCCCATATCAGTGTTTTAGGCAGCAATCTAGTTGGCCTACCCCTCAGTTAGATTCTGTACCTACCATCTAGCAACTCTTCTTCCTGGTGGCTATCTTCTTTCCTAAACCAGACTTTCTGGCTGCTATATTACAAATTTAATTGGCCTTTTAAAAATGTAACTTATTTTTCCTCTTTATTAAGTTATAATACATGAGAAGCAAATAAAGCCCTTATAGAAAGCATCAGTTAAGGGATCAGGTGCAGCAGTACATTGTGAGGTGCAACTCCCTGTGCCTACGAATCCTGACAAACACTTAGATTTCATGACTTCAATTTTTAACATTCATAAACTACAGATAAAAATATCCCCTTTGCAGAGTTTCTGAGAACATCAGCAGCGATTAATCTACCTGATGATCTTTGTAAATCACAGCCAATTTTACTGCTAACAGGTACTATGAAATTTTTCAAACTGTATAAAGAGGGCTTGAAGTTATTAAAAACTCAAATGGCTAATATTTTAAAAAATCATCTCTTATCTATTATTTCATGTATCCAAAAGAATACACTGGGTTCTGTTAGATGCTAGACATTTTAATTAATCTACCTGATGATCTTTGTAAATCACAGCCAATTTTACTGCTAACAGGTACTATGAAATTTTTCAAACTGTATAAAGAGGGCTTGAAGTTATTAAAAACTCAAATGGCTAATATTTTAAAAAATCATCTCTTATCTATTATTTCATGTATCCAAAAGAATACACTGGGTTCTGTTAGATGCTAGACATTTTAATTCTTACCAAAATTTATATTTTAAAAATATGCATAGATGTAACATGATGAGTTTCTGAAACCATGTGTGTACATGTGTGTATACATGTGTAGGTGTAATATGCATTCAGGATTGACTGGATAGTAAGATGAAAAGTTGGATGTAAACATCCTCCTCTTTATTAGGCTGACTTTCAAAAGTTGCTACTAGTAATAGTTTTGTGTTCATTAGTTAAAATTTTTCATATATATCACTTCATTCATTGAACAAATATTTTCTGAGTAACTAGTGATTCAGACCATAAAGAATCTGCCTGTTATACAGGAGACCTGGGTTCAATCCCTGGGTTGGGAGGATCCCCTGAAGGATGGAATGGCAACCCACTTCAGTATTCCTGCCTGGAAAATTCCATGGACAGAGGAGCCTGGCATGTTAGAGTCCACGAGGTTGCAGAGTTGAACATGACTGAGCAACTAACATACATTGTGTACTAGCATTCTTATAGTTTCTTGGGATACATTAAAGGAAAAAACACAAGCCAACAAAATCTTTTTTCTCTTCTCCTGTCCCTTCCTTGGGGTGTGTATGTTTATAAACCTTTGCCCCTTATATACTGAAGTATAATTTATATGTAGACAAATGCATTTGTAAGTTTGATGTGTTCTGATAAACACATACATCTGTGTTTCCACAAATGAATCGAGATATAGAATATTACTCTCCCAGAAAGTTCCATCATGCTCCTTCCAGTAAATTCCTGTTCTAGCCCCACATCACAGGCCACTATCCTATGAATTCTAATACCAAATCCTTACCTGTGTAGGATTTAAAAAAATGGAATTATACAGAATCTTTTGCTTAAAGTATCCTTTAGGTCTGGCTTCATTTGGTTAGCAAAATGTTTTTGAAACTTGTCCATTTTGCTGCATGCATTTGTGGCTTGTTACTTTTTATTGATCCATTTTATGAAAATACCACTGTTTATTTATTCATGGCTTCCCTGGTGGCTCAGATGGTAAAGACTCTGCCTGCAATGTAGGAGACTGGGTTCAATCCCCCTGGGTTGGGAAGATCCCCTGGAGAAGGGAATGGCAACCCCCTCCAGGATTTTTGCTTGGAGAATCCCATGGACAGAGGAGCCTGGCGGGCTACTGTCCATGGAGTTGCAAAGAGTTGGACACAACTAAGAGACTAATATTTATTCATATCCTTCTTGATGGATATTTGGATTTTTAAATTTTAATTATTATAAAGAAAGGTGGTATGAACATTCATATACAAGTATATTTCCCAACATATGTCTTTATCTGTTCTTGTAGTAAAATTGTTGGTCATAGGGTATGTATATTTTTATAGAAACTGCTGGTTTTCCAAAATGTCTACATTATTTTACACCCCCACTAATAATGTGTGAGAAATTCAGTTGCTCCACATCTTCACCAACATTTAGAGCTTCTGTGTGTACTAACTGACATATAATTTTAGCTTTAATTTGCATTTTCCTGATGATGAATAATTTTGAATACTTGTTCATGAGTTTAGGGGTCATTTTGTACATTCTTTGGTGAAGTGTCTATTCAATTATTTTGACCGCTTTTTAACCAGATTGTTTGTCTTTACATTATTAAGTTATAAGAGTTCTTTATATATTCTGGACATAAGTCATTTTTCCAGTTGTAAGTATTATAAATATGTTCTCCTAGCTATGGCTTGCATTTTCATTTTTTAATGAGTTTTTTTTATGAGCAGAGATTTTTAATTTTAAGGAAGTATAATTTATCTTGCTTTTTATGGTAAGTGCTTTTTCTGTCCTATCTAAAAATATTTGCCTTCTCCATGCTTGCCAAGGTAGACTTCTCTGTGTTCTTCTAGAAGTTTTAGGTTTTATATTTATATTTATGATCCACCTCAAATTAAGCTTGAGTGTGCTGTGAGATAAACGTCAAAGTTCAATTTTTAAAACATGGTCATCCAGTTCTCCAGTATAACATTCTGAAAAGACTTTTCTTTCTCTGAATTGCTTTGGTGCCTTTTTAAAAACAGTAACCATTTACTGGTTCTATTTTTAGACTACTTACTTGGTTTCATTAATCTACATGTTTATAACTTTATGTCAATATCACATTGTCTCAATTATCATAACTTTATAGTATGTCTTGCAATCAGGTAATAGAAGTCCTCTTTGTTCTTCTTTTTGAAGATTTTTTGGCTAAGTCCTTTCAAATTCTGTATATATTTAAAAATTGGTCTGTCAAAATTTCTTCCAAAAGACTTGCTGGAATACTTTTCACTGTCCTTAAACACCTTTTGTTAAATTTATCCCAAAATATTATGCATTTATTGATTCTATTGTAGTGGTATTTTTAATATTTTTTTTATTGTTCATTGCTCACATAAAATACAATTTATTTTTGTATTTTAACTTGTTTCTAATGACTTTGCTTAATTGATTTATTAGTTTAGGGGTCCTTAGAACTTTTAATATACTTCACCATATAATCTGCAAATAAAAATAGTATTCTTACTTTCCAGTCTTTATGTAAGGCATTTTTTTTTTTTAATCTAGCTGACTGTGCTGGCCAGGACATCTAGCACAAAGTTGAACAGAAATGGTGAGAGTGGACATTCTTGCTTTATTTCCCGTTTTGGGGGAAAGTATTCAATACTTCACTATTAAGTTTGATTTTTTTTCTGTACACTTTTGAAAAAATGACTTTATTCTCTAGGGAGCATTTAATTTTACAAAAAAATTGAACAGAAAGCACAGAGCATTCCCATGTGCTCTCCTTCCCCCACGCCCAGTTTCCCCTATTCTTAACA
>SJYT01084587.1:0-132059 GCA_006410635.1 Cephalophus harveyi
CCCCCCACAACTTGCAGCAAAGTTGCAGGGGCTAGAGATGGGCCATTGGCCATTTCTGTATCTGGGAACATATTTCCAGTGAAACAAAGAAAATCTAAGTTTAAGGCCAGCTTTCCACCAAGTATAATAATTTACAGAGATGCCAAATCTATGCACAACGAAAACAAATGGTTGCATTATTTCCACAGCAGTTTGTTTCTTTCCTATCCACTCCACAGTAGTATCTTGGTTTGATTTGGCATAACCAAAGGGCCCTTGGAATATTTTCAGAGTCAATAAAGCAAGGGCCCTGCTCCCCAAAGATGAATTTGAACCTTCACCATTGATGAATCAAAACTTACTGGCATTGCAAATGATTGTGATTAAGAAGTCTTTGTCAATCTCCTACTGCTCAGGCTCCTGCACGGAGGTTGTGAACATTTGTTTTCTACTGCAAGGATGTTTGGAATTGATGGCATGAACCATGTTCTTAACATCCTGTGCTTTCAGTATTTGGATGTACACTAGATAAGGATTCTCTGTAGTTGCAAAATGTCCTAGAGTTAGTCTCAGGGCAAGAATGCTGATGTCAATGTTACTGCCTGTGCTCTGCAACAAGAGAAGCCACCACAACTAGAGAGTAATCCTTGCTTGCTGCAACTAGAGAAGGCCATCAAAAAGAAACGAAGACCCAGCACAGCCAAAAAATTAATAAATAGTAAAGATCCCCTGGAGGAGGAAATGGACATCCACTCCAGTATTCTTGCCTGAAGAACCCAAGACAAGGGAGCCTGGTGGGCTACAGTCCATGGGGTCACAAAGAGTCAGATACCACTGAGCAACTAAGCACACAGCATGTATTTTAAAAAGACTATCAAAAAAAGAAGAAGAAGAAAATAGGCCTGCTTAACAACAAAACCATGCAACAGAAGCATGAGATATGCCCCAAAACAATAAAATAATGGGAGAATGAAAAAAAAAAAAAAGCAGAATTTTTTTCCAGCTATAAGGTTAGCTAGCTGTTTGGGGTTAAGTAAATTATCATTTAAAGTCAAATTTTGAAAGAACACTCAAAGTATATTATTTTTTTATAATCAGACTATTTTTTCCCTAATGATATTTGAGTTGTACCACAGATAATTCTACATAAGATATCGATATGTTTCAAAAATATCAAGTTTATGTAGAAACAGAAAAAAGTATCAATCATAACTGGATTAGGTCTAATCTTTTATGTGATTCATTTCAAAGGTAATTTACCTTCAAGCAAAAATTAGTAGACATTCCCACATGCTATTCACATGTTTGGTTTGTAGGGTACAGACAGGCAGAAAAGAAAGTAATAATTTGTCTCGTAGGTGTAATGGTTCTTAAGGAAGTGTTTTTGAACACTAGAATGTCAAGGCATTCTACATCTATTTATCTATCTATCTAACATCTGTCCATACATATATCTTTTTATCCCTCTTGATCAGGATGGTGGAAACATTCATAAACTTACTACCAGAACTACTGAGATCCTGTCTTGGAGGGAACTTTTTTTTTCTTGACAAATATTGAAAGATGTCTTACATAGTCTTTGGGTGAGTTGGCTCAAGGGCTGTTATTTTTATACTTATATCATACAAGAGATAAATGAGAGAACAACGGTTTAGAATACAGAAAGCAAGAGGAAAAGAGAAAAACAAAGGGGATGAGAGGAGGAGTTATTTTAAATTGCCTGACTGTTGGTTTGTTGGGAATCTAGTGAGGAGGCTGGTGTATATTTGCTCAGTTGGGGTAAGTCTATACATATGGACATAAGATCACATGCAATAAAATAGGTACATATGCATGATAATGTAGGGAAAAAAGCAAGCTATTTTAGAAATGTTGGAAAGACAGGATTTTTAACTTAGCCATTCAAAATAGATTTTCACCTGAGACAAAAATTATTAAAGAAGAAAATTCACCATAGTTTGACAAACCCATTTTCAAAATTCAGCCTTCTGCTTGTTTCAGTAAATAAAATTTTTGTTTACTACTGTTCATGTGTGCTTTTTCCAATAGTTATGTACAGATGTGATAGTTGAATCATAAAGAAGGTTCAGTGCTGAAGAATTGATGCTTTTTTCTGTGGTGCTGGAGAAGACTCTTGAGAGTCTCATGGAGAGGAAGGAGATAAAACTAGACAATCCTAAAAGAAATCAACCTTGAGTATTCGAATATTGGAAGAATTGATGCTGAAGCTCCAATATTTTGGTCCCCTAATGCAAAGAGTTAACTCATTGGGAAAGGCTCTGATGCTGGGAAAGATTGAGGGCAGGAGAAGGGGGTGACAGAGGATGAAATAGTTGGATGGCATTATTGATTTAATGGACATGAGTTTGAGCAAATTCCAGGAGACAGTGAAGGACAAGGAAGCTTGGTGTGCTGCAGTCCATGGGGTCACGAAGAGTCAGACATGATTGAGTGACTGAACAACAAAATGATTGTTTTGGAAGTACTGGGGCAGATATGAGAAATCAAAAGATCTTGTTGGTAATTATTATTTTTTGTTTAGTCTCTTTGGTAAGTACTAATTTTGTCTAAAACTATATTGTCTGAAGTGTTGTAGAAAGTAAATTGCTAATCCCTGTCCTACACTTCCAAAACATGTATTTGATAAGATTTACCTCAAAAATTTATGGACTTATTAAGAAAAAAGTGTATGAAAATAAATAATATATATTTTTTTGTTTTATTTTTTAATTGAAATATAGGTCATCTAGGACTTCCCAGGTGACTCAGTGGTAAAGAACCTGCCTGCCAATGTGGGAGACACAGGTTCAATCCCTGGATTAGGAAGATCTCCTGGAGAAGAAAATGGCAACCCACTCCAGTATTTTTGCCTGGGATATCCCATGGACATAGGAGCCTTGCCTGTTACAATCCATGGGGGTCACAAAGAGTCAGATAAGACTTAGCAACTCAAAACAAATAATATAACTCATTCATAATATATTAATTTCAGATGTACAGCATAGTGATTCAGTATTTTTTCATATT
The DNA here is from genome assembly GCA_006410635.1 of Cephalophus harveyi. Lineage (NCBI taxonomy): Eukaryota > Metazoa > Chordata > Mammalia > Artiodactyla > Bovidae > Cephalophus > Cephalophus harveyi. Next base: position 3,007 of record SJYT01084587.1, read on the forward strand.
AAACTTCATTAAAGTTTATTAGAAGATAATGGCTGATTTCCTCTGCTATACCTATATCCTTGTGGCTTATCTATTATATTTAATAGTTTTTATCTTTTAATTCTATGCCCCTAATTTTCCCTTCACCCTCCCCTTTCACCTTTGGTTACCATTAGTTTGCTTTCTCTATCAGTGAGTCTGTTTTGCATACATATTCATTGCAATATTTTTCATATATATTCAACATATAAATGATCTCATACAGTAATTGTCTTTTACTGAATCTTTTCATTAAGCACAATATTCTCTAGGTCCACCCACATTGCTTTAAATGGCAAAATCTCATTCTCTAAAGGCTGAGTAATATTTCATTGTATACAAGCACTGAATTCGCCATAGAGGCTGCACCAACTTATATCCCCATCAACACTGTGCAACACGTCTCTTTTCTCCACACCCTTGCCAATATGCTATTTGTGTAGAGTTTTTGATGATAGCCATTCTGACGTGTGTGAGGTGATCTCATTGCTATTTTGATTTGCATTTCTCCAATAATTAATGACATTAAACATCTTTTCATGTGATTATTAGTCATCTGTATGTCTTAATAGAGAGCCCAGAAATAAACCCACACATCAACGGTTAGTTACTCTATGACCAAGGAGCCAAGATTATGTAATAGAGAAAAGACACTCTCTTCAGAAAGTGGTGCTGGGGAATACTGGAAAGCTATATATGAAGCAACAAGATTAGACTACAGTTCCTTAGACAACAATTTCCTTATACGATACACAAAAGTAAACTTAAAATGGACTAAAGACCAGACTACAATACCAGAAACCACAGAACTCCTTGAAGTCAGCATTGGCAGAACATTCTTTGACATAAATTGTAGAAATAACTTTTGTATCTACCTCTACAAATGGGACTAAATTAAACAACATCTTCTGTGCAATAAAGGAAACCATCAGTGAAACTAAAAGACAATCTATGCAATGGGGAAAAATATTTGCAAATGATGTGACTGACAACGGGTTAATATAAAATCTATAAATAGCTCATGCAACTCAATATCTTAAAAAAGCAAACAATCCAATCAAAATAAAGGCCAGCAGACCTTAATTTGTCTATTTTTAATTAAATACAATTTGTATCATTTTACAGCCATAGCACCTACATTAGAAATCTAAAGTCCCATCAAATTAGATCAAATGATCCTTATCAAAAATTGCCAAGCAAAAATAGGTTCTTTTATAGCATTTTTTCAAGTTACTAGTTCAGAACAGAAAAAGTATATAGATAGAATCTTTACCTTTCCAACTGTTCTTCAGTTTTTGCTACAGTGTTTCATGGGGATTATTTAAATTCATAAAGTACATTATTGAATATACTGTATAGTATTTTTTATATGTGTGTGCTAAGTTGCTTGAGTCATGTCTGACTCTTAGTGACCCTATATATTGTAGCCCAGCAGGCTCCCCTTCCCATTGGATTCTCCTGGCAAGAATATTGGAGTGGGTTGCCCTGCCCTTGTCCAGGGGATCTTCCTGACCCAGTGACTGAACCAACATCTCTTATGTCTCCAGCACTAGCAGGCAGGTTCTTTACCATTAGCAACACCTGGAAGCTGGTATTTTGTATAGTATCAGTTAATTCAGTTTTTTTTTATAAATTGAATTCTTGGTCAGCAGTTTACTTACTTTAGATTTTCTTTTTATTTTTTGTGACACATTTCTAGGCATTTAATTTTTAATTATACTGACTTCAAAAGATTCATTGTTTTGCTTTTATCATAGCTGTTGTATTTCTTCCTTCTGTGCATTTTTAGTTTATAACATTTAAGGTTATTCTTTTTTTAACATTTAATATTTTAGGTTATTTTTAAAAATAATTTTCATTCATGACTTGCATGCTGCTGCTGCTGCTGCTGCTGCTAAGTCGCTTCAGTCGTGTCCGACTCTATGCGACCCCATAGACAGGAGCCCAACAGGCTCCCCCGTCCCTGGGATTCTCCAGGCAAGAACACTGGAGTGGGTTGCCATTTCCTTCTCCATTGTGTGAAAGCAAAAAGTGAAAGTGAAGTAGCTCAGTCGCATCCGACTTCTAGCGACCCCATGGGCTGCAGCCTACCAGGCTCCTCCATCCATGGGATTTTCTAGGCAAGAGTACTGGAGTGGCTTGCTATTGCCTTCTCCGCATGACTTGCATATTTTTATTAAAATTTAGGTCCCAATTCATTTGGTATTGCATTTGTATTTCTTTAACCCCTTACATTATTTGATAATATGCTTGAAATTTTTCCTACTGCTGTTAGATTTATGACATTTTACTCCCCCAATAGTGAGTTTTATTTGAAGCTTTTATGTGTATTTCACATATAAGTCTCTTATAAACTGTTTTAATTATTATATTATAAAATGTTTATACTTTCTCATTACTTAATCTCTGATCTACCATAATTTAAATACTTGGTAGTTCTGTCTTTATTATCATCTAATTTTTTCTGATCTAAGAATTTTTATATTTGTAGTTGCATATTATAAATCAAAGTGTTATCAATACATCAAATTTTGTTGACAATATGAATTAGATATTCTGTATAAAATATCATGATCTTACATTGTATTTATTCCTCATAATTCAGGATGGCTGACATTTGAAATGCAGCTTGTATTTTGTAAATTATGCTCATTCTTATAGTCTTCCAAAGTTCAAGGAGGGTTTCCCACTTACATTTTACAAAGAAGAAAGAAGAAGCCTTAGTTCTTAACCAAAGAAGCAAGAAACAAACAAGACCCCATTGTTATTTGATTCAGAGACCTCAGAGTTGAAAAGGAAGTAGAAAGGAACCCGTTATACAAGGTGTATATGGATTGCTTTGTATGTAGATAAATTGCCAGTCAAGAAGCCATACTCCATTCACTCTTGGGTGAGCCCATAATTCAAAAGCAAAAGAGCTCTTCTTGATTTAACTATCCACATTATGAAGGTAACCTTGAGGCTCTTCAGTTTTAAGGCAGAGATACAAAATCTGCTGGTCTATAAGTTAAATGGAAGTAAGGCTGAGATCTTTTCTGGTACTTCTCAGTGCTCTAAATCTAGTCAGGTTGTGATAATGGAATCTGCACGTGTTTTCATTTCAGTTACATCTTACTTCTCTTTCTTTAGGAGTAGTCCATGGAAAGCCGGCAAATGGGTGTCATTCTTAAATTTTTACATTTACCCTTCAAAGGAACTCACTTCTGTTGAGTGAGTTCAACATTTGAATTCCTTCAAATGCTTAATGTGGTGAGATACTCTTTTCAATGTTGACGCAGTTCTTTCCTCATTCACATGCCATTTAGTTATTATAATGATTCACTTTTCACTTTCATGCATTGGAGAAGGAAATGGCAACCCACTCCAGTGTTCTTGCCTGGAGAATCCCAGGGACAGGGGAGCCTGGTGGGCTGCCGTCTATGTGGTTGCACAGAGTTGGACACGACTGAAGCGACTTAGCAGCAGCCCCAGCAGCAGATAATACGGAAATGTAAAAGGTGATCACAGTTTTAGGATTGTGATTACAATTTCGATAACTGGTGAAGGAAAATTTATATTATGAACTAACTGTCATAAGTGCTCTACATATTTGATAGAGAAATAAAAGCTAATATTGAATAGAAACCATTTTGTTCATAAAAACAACAAATCAAGAAACTCTATTCATCATCTTTGAATATACAAATAGAGTTAAGAAGAAGGCAAGTTATTTTTTTTTTTTCTAATAGAGTTTGCTGGGAGAAATATCAATAACCTCAGATATGCAGATGACACCATCCTTATGGCAGAAGGCTAAGAACTAAAGAGCCTCTTGATGAAAGTGAAAGAGGAGAGTGAAAAAGTTGGCTTAAAACTCAACGTTCAGAAAATCAAGATCATGGCATCCAGTTCCATCACTTCATGGCAAATAGATGGGGAAACAGTGGAAACAGGGAGAGAATTTATTTATTTTAGTTTTTTGGCTCCAAAATCACCACATATGGTGACTTCAGCCATGAAATTAAAAGACACTTGCTCCTTGGAAGAAAAGCTATGACCAACCTAGACAGGATATTAAAAAGCAGAGATATTCCTTTGCCAACAAAGGTCCATCTAGTTAAAGCTATGATTTTTCCAGTAGTCATGTATGGATGTGAGAGCTGGACTATAAAGAAAGCTGAACACCGAAGAATTGATGCTTTTGAACTATGATGTTGGAGAAGACTCTTGAGATTCCACTGGACTGCAATGAGATCCAACCAGTCCATCCTGAAGGAAATCAGTCCTGAATATTCATTGGAAGGACTGATGCTGAAGCTGAAGCTCAAATACTTTGGCCTTCTGATGTGAAGAACTGACTCATTTTAAAAGACCCGGATGCTGGGAACAATTGAAGATAGGAGGAGAAGGGGATGACAGAGGATGAGATGGTTGGATGGCATCACCTACTCAATGGACATGAGTTTGAGTAAACTCTGGGAGTTGGTGATGGACAGGGAAGCCTGGCGTGCTGTAGCCCACAGGGTCACAAAGAGTTGGACATGACTGAGTGACTGAACTGAATGGAGTGATTTTTTCCCTTGTGAAAGTATCCTTGACAGATTATTGCTCTACTTAATGAAAGTCTAAATCTTTAACATTTTCCTGGATAGGTGTAATAANAGCCTGGCGTGCTGTAGCCCACAGGGTCACAAAGAGTTGGACATGACTGAGTGACTGAACTGAATGGAGTGATTTTTTCCCTTGTGAAAGTATCCTTGACAGATTATTGCTCTACTTAATGAAAGTCTAAATCTTTAACATTTTCCTGGATAGGTGTAATAAATTTTAAAAGCTCAGTTTTTTTTTTAATTGCAGCAATATTTCAAAGTTGTTTTAAAAAATGACTTTGCTTTATATTATTCTTAAATCAGGGGCTTCCCAGGTGATGCTAGTGGTGGGAAGAATCCATCTGTCAATGCAGGAGACATAAGAGAAAGGGATTTGATCCCTGGGTTGGGAAGATCCCCTGGAGGAAAGGATGGCAATTCACTCCAGTATTCTTGCCTGGAGAATTCCATGGACAGAGGGGCTTGGTGGGCTACTGTCAATAGGGTCACATTGCACCACAGAGTCAGAAACAGCTGAAGCAAGTTATCACAGAACATATATTTAAATATAGGGTGGGTAGGGCATGAAATTTGTTTGGATATAGCAAGGTGAAATTTGAGCACACATTAATTTCTATGATTCTCATCATCTTTAATTAATAATTGTAAGAATGGACTAAACCAATATATAACAGGCATTAAGACTACTTGCATATTTCACTAAATAAATCTTTTTCTATTTACAAATTTTGTATTGAAGAATTTTTATACAAGTGTAACTGAGCCAAACATGGTTTAATAGATTTTTAACCACTGAAATATATCAATCTTCCTTAATATGCTGCCCAGTTCATATTATATTTATTTATAATATTTATGTGAATTTATATTCAATATTACCAAACTGTATATTGACAATGTGATCCCAAGGCAAGATGTTTTAAGACCTACAACAGCTTGCACATTTCATAAGACTTCAAAGATACTGTTAAAAATTCTATAGTAAAAGAAAACTAACCTAACTATAACAAGGAATTTGTAATATCTCTGATTTTTCAATTTCATTTAAGAAAGTTAAAGCAAAACTTATGCTAAATTTTAATTTTCTGTTCCTTTTATAAATTTATCATCTAGTTTTGGTCTTTTTTCGCCTTTTGTGTTTGAGCAGGATTAGAAAATCAATATGTAGTTAGATTTTCTTAGGGATACACAATATTAATGAAAAGGAGAGGAATATTACAGCAGGCATTTAAGTTGCTTTCTTTGTTTTAGAATGTCAGAGCTGAGATCTTTCTTCATTAAAAGAGAAGTTTGCAGAGCTATGCTTTTGTTTTCATTTCAATAAAATTTCACTTTATGGATAAAGCAGCATCAAAATAATAATCTTAAACTTTAATGCAGTTTTTATATCATTAGAACTGTCTTTGGAACATTCTTCAATGTACTTTATAAAGTACTTATTCTGAGGTCTAATGATGTTTCTTATTAGATGGGACAAATTGAAAATTAGAATGTCAGTGTTCATAGACATTCTCTGCACACAAGGACAAGAGGGGGATAGTTTAGTGAAGTGTGGCTCTGGCATCATTAAAAGTATCAAGCTGTGTCATGAAGAGACTGCTGAAGCAATATCCTTTGGAAACTTGATGAGAGAACTAAATAAAAGCTTAAAAAAAAGGGAAATTTGTTCCATTGAAATTGATAGCAAAAAATATGAAAATTAAGATTCAGGCTAGTCTGGAGCAGAATATGAACAAAGAAAAATTGAAGAACATGCTAGTTGTATAAAGGGTAAGTTCAAATAAAATAAGTGCATAAACAGGGATAAATTAATGGATTTTATTTTTCTGAGACAGTGAACACATAGAAAAGCATAGTGGGAAATCAGCACTGTATATTTTTAGGGCAGAAAGTCAATAGATGCCATGTGAGGGTAAACTATATGGATAGCATGCTCAATTGCATCAAGTTTATCAAAGATCCTAAGCTGTAAAATGGCTTATAGTGATTTAATCAAATCAACAAGTACTACAAACAATATCCGAACAAGTTATTTGAGACTAGTTTTGTCATAAACATATATAAGGAGGAAAAAATACTATTTATCTGGTTTCCATATATCTATATAGGGACAAGGGATCTTTGGCCCAAAGGGATGGTGTCTTGCTGCTTTGGAATCTCTGAAAGTTCAAGCCTGTTAATTTGAATCTATTTCTGCTTTATTGACTATGCCAAAGCCTTCGACAGTGTGAATCACAATAAACTGTGGAAAATTCTGAAAGAGATGGGAATAGCAGAACACTAGACTGGCCTCTTGAGAAACCTATACGCAGGTCAGGAAGCAACAGCTAGAACTGGACATGGAACAACAGACTGGTTCCAAATAGGAAAAGGAGTACGTCAAGGCTGCATATTGTCACCCTGCTTATTTAACTTCTATGCAGAGTACATCATGAGAAACGCTGGGCTGGAAGAAACACAAGCTGGAATCAAGATTGCCAGGAGAAATATCAATAAACTCAAATATGCAGATGACACCACCCTTATGGCAGAAAGTGAAGAGGAACTAAAAAGCCTCTTGATGAAAGTGAAAGAGGAGAGTGAAAAAGTTGGCTTAAAGCTCAACATTTGGAAAACGAAGATCATGGCATCGGGTCCCATCACTTCATGGGAAATAGATGGGGAAACAGTGGAAACAGTGTCAGACTTTATTTTTTTGGGCTCCAAAATCACTGCTGATGGTGACTGCAGCCATGAAATTAAAAGACGCTTACTCCTTGGAAAGAAAGTTATGACCAACCTAGATAGAATATTGAAAAGCAGAGACATTACTTTGCCAACAAAGGTCCATCTAGTCAAGGCTNCGCTCAACATTCAGAAAACAAAGATCATGGCATCTGGTCCAATCACTTCGTGGGAAATAGATGGGGAAACAGTGGAAACAGTGTCAGACTTTATTTTGTTGGGCTCCAAAATCACTGCAGATGGTGACTGCAGCCATGAAATTAAAAGACGCTTACTCCTTGGAAAGAAAGTTATGACCAACCTAGATAGCATATTGAAAAGCAGAGACATTACTTTGCCAACAAAGGTCCATCTAGTCAAGGGTATGGTTTTTCCTGTGGTCATGTATGGATGTGAGAGTTGGACTATGAAGAAAGCTGAGTGCCGAAGAATTGATGCTTTTGAACTGTGGTGTTGGAGAAAACTCTTGAGAGTCCCTTGGACTGCAAGGAGATCCAACCAATTCATTCTAAAGGAGATCAGCCCTGGGTCTTCTTTGGAAGGAATGATGCTAAAGCTGAAACTCCAGTACTTTGGCCACCTCATGGGAAGAGTTGATTCATTGGACAGGACCCTGATGCTGGGAGGGATTGGGGGCAGGAGGAGAAGGGGACGACAAAGGATGAGATGGGTGGATGGCATCACTGACTCGATGGACGTGAGTCTGGGTGAACTCGGGGAGATGGTGATGGACAGGGAGGCCTGGTGTGCTGCGATTCATGGAGTCGCAAAGAGTCGGACATGACTGAGTGACTGAACTGAACTGAACTGAATCTTTGTAGGCAAAGTTATGTCTTTACTTTTTAATATGCTGTCTAGGTTGGTCATAGCTTTTCTTCCAAGGAGCAGGCATCTTTTAATTTGAAAACTGCAGTTCCCATCTGCAGTGATTTGGAGCACAAGAAAATAAAGTCCGTCACTGTTTCCACTGTTTCCCCATCTATTTGCCAGGAAGTGATGGGGCCAGATGCCGTGGTCTTAGTGTTTTGAATGTTGAGCTTTAAGCCAGCTTTTTCAGTCTCCTTTCTCACTTTCATCAAGAGGCTCTTTAGTTCTTCTTCACTTTCTGCCATAAGGGTGGTGTCATCTGTATGTTGATATTTCTCCTGGCAATCTTGATTCTAGATTGTCCTTCATCCAGCTTGGCATTTCATGTGATGTACTCTGCATATAAGTTAAATAAGCAGGGTGACAATATACAGCCTTGACGTACTCCTTTCCCAATTTGGAACCAGTCCATTGTTCCAGGTCCAGTTCTAATTGTTGCTTTTTGACCTGCATATAGGTTTCTCAGGAGGCAGGTCAGGTGATCTGGTATTCCCATCTCTTGAAGAATTTTCCAGTTTGTTGTGATCTACACAGTCAAAGTCTTTGGCGTAGTCAATAAAGCAGAAGTAGATGTTTTTCTGGAACTCTCTTGCTTTTTTGATGATCCAACAGATGTTGGCAATTTGATCTCTGGTTCCTCAGCCTCTTCTAAATCCAGTTTGAACATCTGGAAGTTCACGGTTCACGTACTGTTGAAGCCTGGCTTGGAGAATCTTGAGCATTTGCTAGCGTGTGCAATAGTTTGAATATTCTTTGGCATTGCCTTTCTTTGGGATTGGAATGAAAACTGACCTTTTCCAGTCCTGTGGCCACTGCTGAGTTTTCCAAATTTGCTGGCATATTGAGTGCAGCACTTTCACAGCACCATCTTTTAGGATTTGAAATAGCTCAACTGGTATTCCATCACCTCTACTAAATTTGTTCATAGTGATGCTTCGTAAATCCCACTTGACTTTGCATTCCAGGATGTCTGGCTCTAGGTGAGTTATATCTAGGTGAGTTTATCAAGTGTTTATTCTTGAAACACTTGATAGCTGAACTTGATAAAGATTTTATTTGACTTATATTCAGTGTGTTAAAAAATATGTAACAGTTGAGGTGACCAATCAAGATAGAAGCTGTAATCTATCAGAACAGATGCTGAAAACAACTGGTCGGACTATACCAGTGATTTCCAGTCCTTTCCCTGTTTCCAAGGACAACCTACCATGTCCACATGAATATATATATATATATATATTTTTTTTTTTTTCAGAAATACCTAGATTGAAGGAAATGATTTTCAAGATTGAATTAGTAGGACTTTTAGGGCCTCTGAAGGACCAGATAACAGAAATTATAACTAGCATTGCAAAATGTATGCAAAACTCTTTTTTTATTTTTTTATTTTTTTTTTTTAATTTTATTTTACTTTATTTTACTTTACAATACCGTATTGGTTTTGCCATACATTGACATGAATCCACCATGGGTGTATATTAGCTCCCAATCCCGAATCCCCCTCCCACCTCCCACCCCACATCATCTCTCTGACTCATCCCTGTGCACCAGCTCCAAGCATCCTGTATCCTGTACCGAAGATAGGCTTGTGCTTCGTTCTTACATGTTAGTTTACATGTTTCAATGCCATTCTCCCAAATCATCCTACCCTCTTCCTCTCCCATAGAGTCCAAAAGTCCTTTCTATACATTTGTGTCTCTTTTGCTGTCTCACATACAGGGTCATCACTGCCATCTTTCTATATTCCATATATATGTGTCAGTATACTATATTGGTGTTTTTCTTTCTGGCTTACTTCACTCTGTATAATAGGTTCCAATTTCATCCATCTCATTAGAACTGATTCAAATGAATTCTTTTTAATGGCTGAGTAATACTCCATTGTGTATATGTACCACAGCTTTCTTATCCATTCATCGGCTGATGGACATCTAGGTTGTTTCCATGTTCTGGCTATTATAAACAGTGCTGCAATGAACATTGGGGTACATGTGTCTCTTTCATATGTTGAATAGTAGCGGTGAAAGTGGGCACCCTTGTCTTGTTCCTGACTTTAGGGGAAATGCTTTCAGTTTTTCACCATTGAGGATAATGTTTGCTGTGGGTTTGTCATATATAGCTTTTATTATGTTGAGGTATGTTCCTTCTATTCCTACTTTCTGGAGAGTTTTTATCATAAATGGATGTTGAATTTTGTCAAAGGCCTTCTCTGCATCTATTGAGATAATCATATGGCTTTTATTTTTCAGTTTGTTAATGTGGTGAATTACATTGATTGATTTGCGGATATTGAAGAATCCTTGCATCCCTGGGATAAAGCCCACTTGGTCATGGTGTATGATCTTTTTAATGTGTTGTTGGATTCTGATTGCTAGAATTTTGTTAAGGATTTTTGCATCTATGTTCATCAGTGATATTGGCCTGTAGTTTTCTTTTTTGGTGACATCTTTGTCAGGTTTTGGTATTTTTAATTGAAGGATAACTGCTTTACAATATTGTGTTGGTTTCTGCCATACGTCAACATGAATCAGCCATAGGTATACATATGTCCCTTCGCTCTTGAATCTCCATCCCACCTCCCATCCTATTCCCCCACTCTAGGTCGTCACAGAGCACCCAGTTTGAGCTCCCTGCCTCAGACAGCAAATTCCCACTGGCTATCTGTTCTACATATGATAATGTATATGCTTCAATGCTACTCTCTTAATTTTTTCCACCTTCTCCTTCCCGTACTATGTCCACAATCTATTCTCCATGTCTGTGTTTCCACTGCTACTCTGCAAATAGGTTCATCAGTACCATCTTTCTAGATTCCATGGTGGTGCTTTAGTCAGTGAGCCATGTCTGACTCTTTTGTAATGCCATAGACTGTAGCCTGCCAGGTTCCTCTGTCCATGGGATTTCCCAGGCAAGAATACTGGAATGGGTTATCATTTCCTTCTCCAGGGGATCTTCCTGACCCAGGGATTGAACCTGCATCTCCTGAGTTGCAGGCAGATTCTTTACCATTGAACCACCAGGGAAGCATAACTTCCATATATATGCATTAATATATGATCAAAATTCATGCAAAACTCTTCTGCTAAATTTTGATTGGGGGCCTCATTTGTATTCAAGAGCCTTGTGGGCACAAAGGATAGAAAAGCAAAGAGGAACACTGAAAAATTTTGCTTTTCTTCCCTTAGAAACTAAGATTAACAATATGTGGCAAGTTGCAGAGGAAGAACAAAATGAATGTAACACATTCTAAGTAAGAATTATAAGGGTAAGACAGATTTTAGTTTCAAATAGTAATTTCATTTTGAGCTGTAAGGTTAGGAACAAAATGAACTTTTCCTGTTACAGAGCACATGGATTGGGGGGTTTTCTATTTCGGCTGATGTTCCCGCAGTGACCAGTGGTAGTGTTAGAATTAAGATGATATGAACCAGAACCCTCTTGCATGTACTCTTTGTTTTTTTGTAGGACAGGGGTTGCAGGGGAAGAGGCTTGCCGCTTAAAGTTGATGTACCTTATTATTTTAGCTCAAGACTCCTCCTCATTTCCACCCCCGCCCCCTTTGGTAAGTGTACCATGTTGCATTATCCCAGGAAATATTTTTTTTCAAATAGGAACTGTGGCATATTTTTTCTTTTCTTTTGACAAATGGCATGTAGATAAACCTCTCAGCATAATTGGTCCTCTTTCAAAGATTTTCATATGGAATATTTATAGTGAAATATAAGTCTGTCTGGTATATAAACAGAGCTAATTACAGTGATTATATTCTCCCTACACTTTCAGTGATTGCTTAGAATGTCACGTTTTGATACACTTTCAAGAAAATAGGGATTTAAAAGTTTGTTTTAAAAAGAAGCCTGAAAAAAATGAGAGTTCTGTGGGATGAGATAAAGTGTTTAATGTTCTCTTGGTGTGTAGAGTCAATAATATTACTTTTCTTTAGTAAAGAGCAAGAAAACTGTTTGTTAACCTGAATTCCATGCCTGATGTCATTGGTTTATTTTATCTTATTTTTTGTCAAGTTCTTTTATTTTAGTTGTGTGTTGCAGTTGACTATAACTCAGAAATAGGCTCCATTGGTGCCATATCTTCGATAGGCTGTGCAAATGTTCTTACCAAGAAAGTGTAACAAAAGGAAGAAATACCCAGAATCAAAATTTCATCTGTAGATATGGTACTGATACTTGACAATGTTTTTAAACTCTCTTTTCCCAGGTCACATAAGTCTGAAAGGAGAGGCTTGGAACATCAAGGTGAGGGGGATGGTCACATATAATTTTGGGCTTGAACACTTAGTGGACAGAATCATTAGGACCTGGCCTTTCCCTGTCTTTTCCTCTCTCCAAGCTCCCTCCCTTTCTTTGGCCTGGTCCTGATTGATGCCCATGGTCTCTGTGGAGACTCAGCCTCTCAGACCTCTGTTCTGCTATCGCCCCTGCTGATCTTTGTTGGTGGCTGCTGGGCTTCCCCTGGGAATTCCTGCCCACCCCCTTCATGACCTCGTGCCTACCTACTCACCCTTTCCCCTCTGTTTCCTGTTACAGTTCTCTAAGTGAAGAATGTCCCAAGGGGTAGTCTGGATCTTTCTGTCCTTCTAAAACTCTTGTTTGTTTGTTTGTTTTTTTTTTTTTTTGGCTGTGTGGTATGTGGGATCCCAGTTTCCCCACCAGGGATGGAACCCAAGCCCCCTGCAGTGAAAGTGTGGAGTCTTAACCATTGGACCACCAGGGAAGTTCCCTAAAACTCTTGGTTTTAAGGAAATTTAGACAGCCAATCACAAGGATGGGTTAAGGACATTTGAATGGCATCACACAGTGCTACAAAATGTCATATTTTTATTAGAATCAAACCAGTGACCCAGGAAGACATCTAGGTGCCTCTTAACCCTATGCTTCAGCAAGAGAATTTACCGACCCAAACACAGTTCTCTTAGAGATGGGGGAAGGGATGAAGGCAGAGTTTTAGAGATTCTGCCAGTTGGTCCTCTTGGCTGGGAAATCCATAAATTCTTCAGGTACAAAAGACTCCCTGAGAGCTGATTCTGCTCTGATGTTTCTCAGGAGGTGGTCATGCCAATGCAATCCCACTTCTGAAGATCTTTGGAAGCATTTTAAAAAATGAAATACTTTCACAAATGTGCTGACCTGATATTCCACTTAAATATCTAGAGTCTTAATTAAACCTTTTTTTTTTTTTTAGCCATTTTCTAAAGCAGCTCTCTAGGGGTATCAGTAGCTCTCTCTACTTTCTGCAAATGATAATGAGGTCATAGAAATTAAACTTCATAGGAAGCCTGACCATATCTCTAGTCCTAGCACAATCTCATCTTAAACTTTTACTTTGCATCACGAGAACTTGCATTTGGCCATCCTAGCTTTGTCCATTGCTTCTTACTATGGCCTTCCTCAGTCAAGAGTGTTTATTGAGTGTCCACATGACTGAGATCTGTACCATAAGAAATTATGAGTCTCTGCTCTTAAAATCCTGCGGTGAAGTTGACTTTGTTGGGTCAGGTAGAGGCTAGGGTTTTGCCCTCAGGACATCAGAGGTCACAAGAGTATACAGAGACCTGCAAGATAGACTTCAGGGGTCCAGCATTTCAGGAGGGAGGAATATAGTATTATAATCTTTCAGAGCATGGACTTTTTTGTTTTTTTAAAAATATTTATTTTTAATTGAAGGATAACTGCTTTATAATATTGTGTTGATTTCTGCCATACATCAACATAAATCAGCCATAGGTGTACATATGTCCCCTCCCTTTTGAACCTTCCTCCCACCTCCCACCCCATCCTACCCCTAGGTTGTCACAGAGCACCAGCTTGATTTCCCTGAGTCATACAGCAAATCCCCACTGGCTGTCTATTTACATATGGTAGTGTGTATGTTTTCCAGAGCATGGACTTTTAAGTCAGATAGTTGTTGTTCAGTTTCTAAGCTGTGCCTGACTCTTTGCAGCTCCATGGACTGCAGCACATCAGGCTTCCCTGTCCTTCACTATCTCCTGGAGTTTGCTCAAGTTCATGTCCACTGAGTCAGTGATGATATCTAACCATCTCATCCTCTGCTGTCAGATAGATTTGGGGCCAAATTTTGGCTCCACCATCTGTTAGCTGTGCACCCTTACACAAATTTGATAACCTTGTCACACCTTAGCTTCTTATTTTGTAAAAGAGGAGTGATAACAAAATACTTGCCTTATGTAGACTTGTGTTGCGATTTAATTAAAAATGGCGTAGCACAGAGCCTGGAACACAATAAGTTCCTAATAAATGATAGCCTTCATATTAAAAGCATTCCCTGGTGGCTCAGATGGTAAAAGCGTCTGCCTACAATGCGGGAGACCCGGGTTCAATCCCTGGGTCAGGAAGATCCCCTGGAGAAGGAAATAGCAACCCACTCCAGTACTCTTGCCTGGAGAATTACATGGACAGGGGAGCCTGGTGGGCTACAGTCCATGGGGTCGCAAAGAACAACTTTACTTTCATATTAAATAGCCTATTGGCCTCTTCTTGGAAAGCACTTGTCTCAAGAAGGGCTCAAAGACAGAAATAACTACAGAGATATTGAACATTCAGACTATACCAAGGGAGAAGTGTATTTTTTTTTTTCTATTGAGAGACATTGACCCCTGATAGAAAAGGATCAATTGAAGGCCTTGTTAAAAAACTAATTTACTTTTTTCCCCTCTGGGAAATAGAAAATATTGAATCTACCTACTTTTAAGAACGTGGAACATAGCTCTTTACTCAATAAATAACTTGAATAGATTTCTAGACCTTTAAGGGACCTCAGAGAGCATCTAGTATAATCTCTTTATTTAATAGATGAGGCAGCTGAGGGCCAGAAATATAAACTGTCATAATTACCTCCTGCACCATGATAGACAATAGGAAGAGATGCTTACAAGTAACTGCTAGCATTTTCCACTATAATGTGTGCCTAGTTGTTCAGTTAAGCAAGAGGGAAAGGAAGAGAAATAAGATATTGAGAAGAAGGAGAGTAAAGGAAAAGAAGTTAGAAGATGAGGGAGATTCACAAGGAGGAAAGTTCAGAGAGTGCATAAGGAAAGGAAGGAGCAAGATGGTCACTTCCAACAGCAACAGAGTTCCATTACAGGTACATCATGTCAAGCTAACCTTTTCTTCTGTGATGAGGCTTATCATTCTAAAGGAATGTCAGAATTTCATTGTCACTTGGGTGTCTATGACAATAATCCAGATGAGAAATGTTAATGACATGAACTAGGATGGCAGTCATAGAGATGGTTCCAGAGGCTGGATTTGAGAGATATTTCAGAGAGACAGAGATATATATTATTGGATTGGATGTTGGGAGGAAGGGAATGGAAGGGCAAAGAATGAGTTCAAAGCTTTTGATTCAAATAACTAGACAGATGGTGATAATCTTCTATTGAGATGGGTAAGCCTTTGAGCATGCTGTATTTGATTGCCCAGAAAAATTCTGAGTGTACAGTTGGCTATTTGAGTCAGGAACTCAGGAAAGAGTGAGGCTGAAGATATAAATTATGGAGTTGTCAGTATAAAGATATTTATGGGATTGGATGAGATCATCTAGAGATGGAGTGACTGTAGAAAGGAGAAGAATGCTGAGTCTAGGGTAAAGCATCTTTTATAGGTCAGTAGAGAAAAGGGCTAGCACACGAGACTCAGGAGTAATTGGTGTGGGAAGTGCTGAAGACATGGGCTACTCAAATTTTTTAAAAAATACTTATTTATTTGGCCGTGCTGGGTCTTTAGTTGTGGCATGTGCGATCTTTAGTTGCAGCATGTGAGATCTAGTTCCCTGCTGCTGCTGCTGCTAAGTCACTTCAGTTGTGTCCGACTCTGTGTGACCCCATAGACGGTAGCCCACCTGGCTCCCCCGTCCCTGGGATTCTCCAGGCAAGAACACTGGAGTGGGTTGCCATTTCCTTCTCCAATGCATGAAAGTGAAAAGTGAAAGGGAAGTCGCTCAGTCGTGTCCGACTCTTTGCAACCGCATGGACTGCAGCCCACCAGGCTCCTCTGCCCATGGGATTTCCCAGGCAGGAGTACTGGAGTGGGGTGCCACTGCCTTCTCCATGACCAGGGATCAAACCGTGGCCCCTGCATTGGGAGTGTGGAGTCCTGGCCACTGCACCACCATGGAAGACCTTGGGCTACTTGAGCTGTAGCTAGTAGTTTCATAAAATCATTTCTATGGGAAAAATGGAATATGGAAGAATGTGGGCTGGAGAGAGGTACAGGTAGGTGGGTTAGGACTGTGTGTACCAAAGTAGTGTCAAGCAATGGATTAGTGGGAATTTGAAGATCTGTAGGAAGATCCCCTGGAGGAAGGCATGCTACCCACTCCAGTATTCTTGCCTGGAGAATCCCATGGACAGAGGAGCCTGGCAGGTTACAGTCCATGGGGTCACAAAGAAGCGACTTAGCATGCATGCTCGCAGGAGAGAGCTTTAGTTCTTGTCCCTGTCTCATGAACCTGCTTAAAAAAACCCTCTTGAGTAGAAAGAATTTGGGTCACACTTACAGTGATATGAAGATGAAGAGATGGTTACCACATCAGACTGATTAGTAGGTTTTAAAAGATGTGGTGAACCATAGTAGATGCTCTGTGTCTAATGTGCTAAACCATGCGAAGAGCTGACTCATTGGAAAAGACTCTGATGCTGGGAGGGATTGGGGGCAGGAGGAGAAGGGGTCGACCGAGGATGAGATGGCTGGATGGCATCACCGACTCGATGGACGTGAGTCTGAGTGAACTCCGAGAGATGGTAATGAACAGGGAGGCCCGGCGTGCTGCGATTCATGGGGTCGCAAAGAGTAAGACACGACTGAACTGAACTGAAGCATGGGTTGACGAGGGCCTGGCCTAGGATGGTGGTTTTGAGAGTGAAGTATTGGAATCTAGACATATTTGAAAAGAAAGTGGTGGCAGGATTTTATGACTTATATAAATGCCTGGTTATATGTGATGAGATCAAATTGCCAACATCTACTGGATCATAGAGAAAAGCAAGAGAATTCCAGAAAAACATCTATTTCTGCTTTATTGACTATGCCAAAGCCTTTGACTGTGTGGATCACAACAAACTGTGGAAAATTTTTAAAGAGATGGGAATTCTAGACCACCTGACCTACCTCTTGAGAAATCTGTATGCAGGTCAAAAAGCAACAGTTAGAACTGGACATGGAACAATGGACTGGTTCCAAATTGGGAAAGGAGTACATCAAGGCTGTATATTGTCACCCTGCTTATTTAACTTACATGCAGAATACATCATACAAAATGCCAGGCTGGATGAAGCACAATCTGGAATCAAGATTGCCAGGAGATATATCAGTAACCTCAGATACACAGATGACACCACCCTTATGGCAGAAAGTAAAGAGGAACTAAAGAGCCTTGATGAAAGTGAAAGAAGAGAGTGAAAAAGCTGGCTTAAAACTCAACATTCAGAAAACTAAGATCATAAAAAAGAAACACAAAACAACTAAGATCATGGCATCTGGTCCCATCACTTCATGGCAAATAGATAGGGAAACAATGGAAACAGTGACAGACTTTATTTTCTTGGGCCCCAAAATCACTGCAGATGGTGACCATAGCCATGAAATTGAAAGACACTTTTTCCTTGAAAGAAAAGCTATGATCAACCTAGACAGCATATTTAAAAGCAGAGACATTACTTTGTCAACACTTTGTCAACAAAGGTCCATCTAGTCAAGGCTATGGTTTTTCCAGTAGTCATGTATGGATGTGAGAGTTGGACCATAAAGAAAGCTGAGCACTAAAGAATTGGTGCTTTTGAACTGTGGTGTTGGGGAAGACTCTTGAGAGTCCTGTGGACTGCAAGGAGCTCAAACCAGTTAACCCTAAAGGAAATCAGTCCTTGGAAGGACTGATGCTGAAGCTACAATACTTTGGCCACCTGATGCAAAGAGTTGACTCATTAGAAAAGATCCTGATGCTGGGAAAGATTGAAGGCAGGAAGAGAAGAGGACAACAGAAGATGAGATGGTTGGATGGTATCACAAACTGGATGGACATGAATTTGAGCAAGCTCTGGGAGTTGGTGATGGACAGGGAAGCCTGGCATGCTACAGTCCATGGGGTCACAAAGCATTTGACATGACTGAATGACTGAACTGATGGATATGTGGTGAAGGAGTGGGAAGAGGCCCAACTGATTCAAGGGTGCAATATTAGATATGTTTTTACTGTAGGAAGGAAGAGGAATTAAAAAAATAACCAACATGAGCTAGTAACTTATTCTTTACCAGAACCATTAGTAACTCATAGTTTGAATTTATACAGTTGTTTCTGTATATGGAAGGGATGATAAAATTTTAGTAAAATTAATATTGATAGCAAATTGACTCTTCCATCCTTAAAAGATTACTAATTAACCAATTAATGTGTTTCTGTTTACATAAAGCTGAGAGCTGAAGCCTAATGGCATAATAAGATCAGTTCAGACATCACTTTTTGATGGTTTGCCAGTTGAATATTGATATGACTGCATTTATTTATGAGGTTGCTGATAATTTGAATTGCCCTGTGAGGGCTTGAGTTATTTTACAGAACCATTCTCTCCTGCTTAACTAAATGACATTAATCTTACCCCTGTGAAAGCACTGACTTCTGGCCAAGCAGGGATTTCTGTCCTGCATTGAAGGTGCTCTTAGCGATGGGGCTTGAGAGAGTGCCACGCCTGAAAGGCCTGCAGCTCTTTCCACCTCTCAGAGACTTTGTTAGGCTCTTGGATGATGTTCAGGAAGTGGGAGGAAGTATGTTCAACTTTCTTAAGGGAAAAACCCTTTCAAACATTTCTATAAGCACTCATTTACATATAATCGCTTTCCTCATCCTACTTTGAACTCAGCTATGTCCTTGAAGGGAATAAATATCATTGCTTTAAAAACTCTCAAATTTTGACTTATATGGTACTCCCTAAGAAATTAGTCCAAGTTCATAAGTTTTACTACATATGTCATTTCATGCACTTTATGCCTGATTTGCTTATGTAAGAATATCAGCCACTTAAACTGAGAAGAGTTTTTGTCTCTTCTTGCCGCGTTCTGAACATAATGACATATATTTAGATTAGTCTAATAAGTATTCAAATAGTAGGAATTTAGAGCTGGAATAGAAATTAGATATTATCTAATCTACTTCCTTTTTCATATGGAGGAAAAGAGATCTAAAGAGGTGAGTTATTTGATTAAGTTCATATACTTAACATATAGAAAACAGTATGGAGCTTTCTCAAGAAATTGAAAAGAGAAATACCTATTTTAGAAATTAAAAATAGTACAACATGGGGATTATTACAACATGGTTAACAGTACTGTACTGTGTACTTGAAATTTGCTAGAAAAGTAATTCTTAACTGTTCTAGCCACACACACACACACACACACACACACACAGAGTAACTGTGTGAGATGATAGATGTATTGATTAACTTGATTGTGGCAGTCCTTCACAAGGTACATGTATATCAAATCATAACACTGTATACTTTAAGTATATGCATTTTATTTGTCAACTGTATCTCAGTATAAAGCTTGAGAAAATAACCCAAAAGGCAAAACTACCTGCAAAGAAATACTAAATGTATCTCTATCTAGAATGGAGAACAATTCAGTCCTGTTTACTGTATTTCAACTCAGTCACTCTGTATTTCCTTTCTTAATTTCTAATTGCTTCTTTAAACAGCCACTTACTGTTGTTTTATCATTTTTATGTGTTTTTGTTGAACAACTTTGTATTCGTCCACTTTACAAAGTGGAGGGTATGCTGCATTATCTTTTTTTTTTTTTTTTTTTTAAGAGCTCAATGTTTCTAGTTTAAAGTCTTTGTGAAGCTGTCTGTGAAATTAATTTTCCAGAATGAATACATGATTGTTATTTGTGTTAATTTTCTTTCTTAGCAGCCAATTATTGTTTTGGAATTTTGCTTTACCAGCAATTTTAGAAGAGGCATTTTTGTTTTTCATTTTTCTTTCTCCCATTTTTCTCCATGTGCCTCTGTGTCCAGCATTTTGGCAATCCCCTTCACTGCAAACATTCTTCACATCTCTCATCTGTAGTCAGGCTTTAAATTTCTCGTTGGGGCTCCTTCCACATAGTGATGGTGGAGTACCGAGAGCCAGTCAGATGGTTGGTTAGCAGTATGGCCCAGTTCTCTTGGTAAGGCAGTGGGATTTAAAACTACAGCTCATGCATTTGCCCTCAATAAGGTGAAAACTATTAGATATAAATTATAACGGCCCTTCAAAACTCAACCCTTATTCCTTAGCATTTAATTTTTCTCTTTAGGGAAAATTTAAATTCAGATTTTCTTGGGACTTCCCTGGCAGTCCAGCCATTAAGACTCTGTGCTTCCATTGCAGGGGCACAGGTTTGATCCTTGGTTGGGGAACTTGGATCCCACATGCTGCAAGGTGCTGCCCCTCCTCAAAAAAAAAAAACACCCAAAATTTTTTTCACTGGGGGGATAATAATGAAAAATAAGTTGACAAACATGATTACAGCTCTAGGCAGAAGTCAGCTACGTTTTGGTGAGGCTCTTAGTGAGCCTTATTCCCCATCATCTATAGAGCTATTTCTTTACTTATTGAAGTATACTTGATTTACAGTGTTGTATTGATTATTGAAATAGAGCAGAGTGATTCAGCTCTATGTTCATATATGTATATATCAATATATGTATTCTTTCTTAAAAATTCTTTTCCATTATGGTTTATCATAGGTTGTTGAATATAGTTCTTTGTGCCATATAATAGGACCTTGTTGATTATCCATTCTGTATATAAAAGCTTACAACTGCTAACCCCAGTTTTCCACTTCATCCCCCCCCCCAAACCTCTTTCCCTTGGCAACCACCAGCCTGTTCTCTATGTCTGTGATTCTGTTTCTGTTTCATAGATAGGTTCATTTGTGTCTTTTAGATTCCACATTAAGTGATATCACATGGTATTTGTCTTTCTTTTTCTGACTCAATTAGTATGATACTCTCTAGTTACATCGATGTTGCTGCAAATGGCATTATTTTGTTCTTTTTTTAAATGGTTGTGTAGAATTTCTGTGGAGCTTTTCAAACTCTGACTCCTGAACAGCTGAGCTCCTGGTTAGCACAGACAGCTTCAGCCTGCCTCTCTACTTTGCATATCTGTTCAGTGGAAATATTTCTCTTGTTTTCAAATCTGAAACTTTTTTCTCTTTTTATATTTTATCACATATTACTATATATTAGGAGCATAAATGGGTTAATCAAAGCATAAACTCTTTACACCACCTTGACTGGAAATCAGTATTTGTTATTTTATTTACCAACTACTACTCTAAAGTCTTTATAACTTTTTCTTGTAACTTGTATACTTATATAGACTTAAAATATTTATTTAAGATGTAGGACAGAAACAGTCAGCTGATAGATGTCAATTACATTCAGTCACCTATCTGTGCTTTACTTTCTAGGTTAGCATTTTTGAGGTTTCTGAAGAATGCAAATCCTTTTCAGCTAGTATCATCTTTTCTGGGAGGTTCTGGTCTTTCGAGGTCTCATTGTTCTACAGCTGGAAATTGATGGCTGAATCCCTTTAGGGTATCATTCAGTGCATTCATAGTCTGCTCTCTGGTAACATTTGCAATCACTCTCCAAAAATTCTTCTTTCGTTGTTTAAATCTGGATAGCTCTATGCATCAACCATTCACGTTTTATGTGTCAGTATAGCATAGTGGTATAAAGGGACAGACTGTTAGTCTTGGGACCTCTGTCTCTATCCCTTGGATTTCATGTATTTGGTTTTTGGAAGAGGTGCTCTCAAACGTTAGTAAGATTTTCAGTGACTAATAAGACAATGGAATTGGTTCTTTTGATAGAGAAAATTGTTTCACAAATTTTTTTGTTGATTTCACATATACCATAATCATTTAGAAAAACATTAGAAAATACAGACAAAGCAAAATGAAAGCAAAGTAATTCACAATTTTGTCACCCATTTTGGTGTATATTCTTTTAGGTCCTCAAATGTGTCTATATCCTTGTAAATGATATACTACTATAAAAGTGGTGATGCTGTGGTTATCTGGAGAAGGCAATGGCATCCTACTCCAGTACTCTTGCCTGGAAACTCCCATGGACAGAGGAGCCTGGTAGGCTGCAGTTCATGGGGTCACTGAGTCAGACATGACTGAGCGACTTCACTTTCACTTTTCACTTTCATGCATTGGAGAAGGAAATGGCAACCCACTCCAGTGTTCTTGCCTGGAGAATCCCAGGGAAGGGGGAGCCCAATGGGCTGCCATCTGTGGGGTCGCACAAGAGTCGGACATGACTGAAGCAACTTAGCAGCAGCAGCAGCAGCAGCTGTGGTTATCAGTCTGTGAGGTATGTATATTTCTCATTTATTTAAAGAATTTTATTTGGCTGTGTTGCATCTTAGTTGCGATATGTGAGATCTCTGTTGTATCATGTGGAATCTTTTTTTTTTGAGGCAGTGCACAGACTCTCTAATTGTGGCATGTTGGGCTCAATACTTCTGGCATGCGGGCTCTGGAGCACGTGGACTTCAGTAGTTGTGGCTCCCGGGCTCTCTAGCTGTGGTGTGGGCTCAGTAGCTTTAGTGCATGGGCTTAGGTGCTCTGCAGCATGTAGGATCTTAGTTCCCCAGCCCGGGACCAAACCTGTGTCCTCTGCATTGCAAGGCAGATTCTTTACCACTGAGCCGCAAGGAAAGTCCCGATTTTTCTCATTTATTAATGTAAGGTGAATCTGTTTCTGGGTCAATAACTATGGGCCTTTCTATCAATTAGCTGTTTTTAGATTCTTTCTGTTCTGCTAATTCAAATGATACTGAAGTAAACACACTTATACATATGTTTTTGTTCATTTGTTATTGTTGGAGGAGGTCATTGAGAGGATGTGACTACTGGTTGACCCCTGACCCGGTACCAGGCAGTTGGAGGCTCCTCCCCCGTCCGCTGTCTGCCCACCATTCCCATAGCTTCAGATTCAGGCTTGAGAGAGTAGATATTTTTGAGACCATCTAGACTGAATCCATGACCGAACCCTGATAAAGGCCTCTTTATAAACTTTTAAGATGCTGGCAGGTGTGTGTGAAAATCTACTTATCTTACAGCCCCCTTGTAGGGGGGGCTAACCCTCTGAGCAAGTTCCTTTGCCTATTAAATCTGCCACCTACCAACCTGGAGTGGTCTGCCTATTTCCTTGGTCTCTCCTTGCCCTCCGTGTATGGGGGCCAGTTTGTGAACCAAGAGAAAAAATTTTAAGAAACTTTCTAAAGACCCTTTGATTATCTTCAGTCAGAAAGAGAAAGCTGAGGGAAGGGCTGCTGTGATCACACCCCAGGAAATGCCAGGCAGGTAGGAGGACCTGGTAAATGTGGGTAAGCGCCACTAAATGAACAAAGGGCCAGGCGTTTTGTTAAGATGGAAGGGAAAACAAATGGCTCTGAAGTCTGAGGAGACACCCGGGAAACACAACTTTGGCCCTAAAGAAGAGTCTGTAAAGCTTGAAAGTCTGGGAGCACATTTCATAGCAACAGGTCTTGCCCTTTCATTCAGTTTAGCCCTGAAACAAAATAAAATTTTATTTTTATGATTGAATGAGTTCAGAATACATTATGCCCACTCTTATGTCTGGAATCATCTTTATCTCCTTTTATTACATTAGCTCCAAATGAACTTTTCCAATTTTCCATTATGTACTTGGATAGTCTTTTTTTTTAACCCTCTGATTGAGGTTATGGAACAGGGTTGAAGTGAGGAAGTAAATACTTAAAAATTTAGAGCAACCAGTCAGCTAGGGAAGACAAGAAAATATAAAAATCTTCCTCTTGCTCTCTTTCTCTATTAACAAAAATTTCCAATCTTTTCTTTCCAGTCCTCTCAGCTCACCTACTTATTCCTCAAAAGGTTATTGCAAGGTTATTAATTTTTTATTGATGTATAGTTTATTTATAAGGTATTAGTTTCATGTGTACCACTAAGTGATTCAGTTATATATATATATATATATATATAAATAATTTTTCAGACTCTTCCATTATGGGTTATTATAAAATATTGAATATAGTTCTCTGGGTTATACAATAGGAACTTATCTATTTTATATATAGTGATGTGTATATGTGAATTGCAAAGTCCTAATTTATCTTCCCCCATCCTCTGTGGTAACCATACGTTTGTTTTCTATGTGAGTCTATTTCTATCTTGTAAATAAGTTCATTTGTAACAATTTTAGATTCCACATATAAGTGATATCATATGATATTTTGTCTTTGGCAAACTTCACTTAGTATAACAATCTCTAGGTCCATTCATATTGCTGCAAATAGCATTATTTCATTCTTTTTTTGTGGCTGAGTAATATTCCAGCGTGTGTGTGTACATATGACGTTTTCTTTATCTAGTCATCTATCGATAGATATTTAGATTGCTTCCATGTCTTGGCTATTGTAAATAGTGCTGTTATGAACATTATGAACATTGGGATGCATGTATCTTTTCAAGTTAGAGTTTTCTCCAGATACATGTCCAGGAGTGGAATTGCAGGATCATATGGCAACTCTG
Organism: Cephalophus harveyi; assembly: GCA_006410635.1. Taxonomy (NCBI): domain Eukaryota; kingdom Metazoa; phylum Chordata; class Mammalia; order Artiodactyla; family Bovidae; genus Cephalophus; species Cephalophus harveyi. Next base: position 27,809 of record SJYT01084587.1, read on the forward strand.
GCTTTAGTGTCTTAAGGAATCTCCATATTGTTCTCCATAGTGGTTGTACCAATTTATATCCCAACCAACAGTGTAGGAGGGTTCCCTTTTCTCTACACATTTTCCAGCATTTATTAGGAAAGTTACTAATTATAGTTCCAAGGTGTGACTTGAAATGCAGTGAAAGCTTCAACTTTCTGAAACGTCTATTTTGAATCATCTGTTCAGAACACAGAACCAGGAAGGGGGCCCATAAAGCTCAGAGCAGCCGATAGAGGCAGCAGCAAATTGATGAACTGAGGTGTGGGCATTTTATTTCTGGGTGAAGCCCTCAAACCCTATGCTTACTAAGGTACAGAAGCTAACAAATTTTGATCAGTAGCAACAGATTAGAAGAGAGATCTGGGAAGGCTGGAGAAAAGCAGAAACACTGAGCTCCTCAAATGAAAGAAACAGGAAAACTAAAACCTCAGAAGAAAGAAGTGTGGCAAAGCAACAGTCCCCATGGAGGGAGGCAGTGATATGCGTGAAGATGCGTCATCAAGAAGATGTTCAATTCAGTGTAATCTGTTTAAGAAAGCAGAGAGCATAGACTGAGTGTCCTAAAAAGTTCTGAAGCTTAAAGGACTAGGACTTGCAATCATGTATCAAGTTTGGCTTTTCTGAAGGGATTCTGAGTGGCTGAAGTCTTACTAGGTCAGCCTGATTCTTGTCCTCTTGGTTTACAGAGCTTAAATCTGGTGAGATATGCAGATATTGGCCCCTGATAATGACATCGTTGGTTTGGATGGAAAGGAGAAAGGAGGTGAGGTGAAGAGTAGGGAAAGCAGATGCAAAAATTACTCCAATTTGAAAGGAAGTGTGGAGGCGCCTGGCACTGGGCTTGGAATGGGTTGAACGCATATGTGTGAAATGAAGGGAGTTTCTTTTTAAGACAGACTTTCACCCAGTGCTTTGGCCGGCGTACCTGGAGCTGAGTGTGACGGAGGGTGGTTGAGGATGGAGGGGGAAACGGCAGCCTGGGGAGCTTGGGCAGGACCAGGTTCTCAGCTAAGTTTCTGAAATGGAGCCTGTTCACAGGAGCCCCCGCTGCCCTGGTAAGGGCGGTTTTGTGTGGCATTTTGACCCTAGAGGTTCTTCCTGCAGCAAAGAGATTGGCTGCATGTGAAGAAGACTAACCATGCCTGGGTGACCTACCCCTGCCCTAGAGCCGGAGTGGTACCTCAGCAGCCAGGTCAGGAGTTCCTTGCCATGCCTGCCCTTCTGCACCACAGTGGCTGAGTAACTAGCGAAGCACGAGGCGCCTTGAAGTTATTATTTTGATAAACTTAGTTCTCATTTCGTTTAAAAAGAAAAGCTGGACTATTTAAATTATTGGTGTAGATAGGTTTCTTTTTTTCTTGAATCATCCATGGAGAACCATTTCATAATTCACTGAATATAAGATAAACATTGGCTTAGTTTATTTTTTTAAAGAAAGAAGAGATTTTTAGACTTTTAAAAGATATAAATTCCACTAAAATTTCAACTATTTGTTGACAAGGTATCATTCCTTCTAAAATCTTTGCTCTGAAAACTGCATAAAGATCATATAATCATTTACTGTATAACTTAATACCATTGTTATTCATTTATAAAGCACTTCTTATTGGAAAATTTTTAACTATTTATAAGAGCCTTGTGAGGAAATTGATACTACTCCTATATTAGAGATAAAAATGAAGCTCACCAGATTGAAATGAGAGGCCCCTAGGATTACCAGGAAAGGAGTTGATGTTCTGAAAGAAAAGATAAAAGTTCTCTGTAGTTTCATCTCCTTTTCTAGAGATTAAAAAAATTGACATTTTGGTGAATCTAAGGTTTTTTCTTTGCTGCAAACTATATCATAATATTTGGTCAATATTTTCTTATATTAGTCAATCATCTCTGAAAACATTTTTAAGAGTTATGTAACATTCTCTCATGCAGGTGCCCCATAGTTTATGTAACTTCTTCCCTTGTGGGATATTTGGGTTGCTTCCTATTTGTTCTTATAGAGGATGTGGTGAGAAACATGTTTGTCACAACATATTGTGAGAAACATATTTTGGTCCATGTATTTTATAGGCAGAGAGGCAGATATTTTCTAGAAAAACCTAGAGAGTATAAAGCCACTGTGAGCAAGCCTGAAATGTGCAAAAACTCTTCTAGGCCTGGGTACAAAGATGGAAAAGGCATGCTCTGTAAATAGTTAATAATTTGATTAACATTTAGAGTTTATGTGAGTATATACGAAAGATAATAATACAAAGCAATAATCAAACCCAGAGGTATGGAATGAGCAGCTGCACATGTTGTCATGATGTGTAGAGACGTGATTCTAAAAAATATCGATTGTTTTAGTTTGTAAGAGCTTGGACCAAGACGTAGAAGTTGAGTTGGGCCCCCAAGGGCAGTTACGTGTGGTGTGGACTTGTAATGAAATAGATCTGGCCTCAGCTCCTAGTTCTGCTAATTCCTAGCTATATAAACTTGGACCAGTTACTTGCACTCTGATGACGCCAGTTTTCTCATCTGCACAATGGGAAGAATAATCGTATCACTGTCACTGAGGATTAAATGGAATAATGACTTTGAAGGACTTTCTAATGTTATTATTACAAATGAAAACTTCAGAAGAATGACTGGAATTTTTATTTCATTTTACAGTTACTGACAATTTACCTCATAGATAGTAAATTATCTTGTCCCCCAGTATTTGAAACATTATGGCAACAAGGAGTTGGGGGGCAGCAGTAGAATGTTTCAGAACTGTTGTGTTCTAAAGTGGGGGCAGACCCAAAAAGGAATGAAGAGTACATGTCAAACACTGTAGCTCACTCTCCTTTTGAAATGGTCTTTCATCTAGAATATTTGCAGGTCAGAGCTCCAGGGACACTAAATGTCCTGTTGGCAGCCCCAAATGTCAGTCTCAGAGTGGTTCTGTGTCCTCCAGGGCTGATGAAGAAATGTGTTTATACTCATGCTTAGAGGGTGCCTGCTCTCCCAGGTAGATGGAAGATTATACCTCTTTCTAGTCAAAAATCAAATTGCATGAGATTCTTTATTCACTGGGTAAGCAGAGAGGCTGGAAGCATAAGTAGAATGAAAAAACAATTGTTCCTTCTTGAGGTCTGGAGGAAGAGAAAATCTTTGTTGTGAGGGGGACTCAATGAAAGACTGAGTTGGACAGTGCGGAGCATATTTAGGAGCAAGAATGGGTTGGATGAGATAGAAATATAAGTCCCCATATTTCATTTGGGAAAAGTGTGTGCCTAGAGAGGAGGTCCTGTGAATGGGCAAGGGTGAGCAGGCCTGAGAGGTCCAGGGATCCTTGGCTGGAGTGTCACAGGGCCCACACTGGGGGCTGTGCCAGAGAGAACGTGGAGAGGTCAGGCTGGAGCCAGAGAAAGCCACTGATATGTGTATGAGTGTGAAAATATGTGTGAAAATGTTTATCAGTGTGTGGGAATATATGTTTACGAGAATGAAAGATTCTATGTACGGGGTGTGTGAGAATATATGAACATATGTGACTATGAGAATACGAGTGTATGTTTGTGTGTGTGACTATGTATGAGAAGGTGTGAGTGTGTGTGTGTGTGTGTGTGTGTAAGGGTGTGTGTGTTTGTCCAGTCAAAACCTCACGTTGATACTGCTAGTAAAGGGCTTCTCCAGACTTTTACTTGGGTCTCCCAAGGTTTTAACTTACAACTCTCTCTGCAGCCAGTTTTGCTGTGTTGGAGAAATTTTCTCCCCGGCAGCTGAGTAGCAGTGTTGAGTGCAGAGACTCTGGTATCAGCCTTGCTGGAGCCTTTTCTGTGTAAACTTGGGAAAGTAACTTAACCTTTCTATTCCTTAGTTTCCTCTTCTCTAGAATATGGATGACAAGACTGCACAGAGTGATTGGGAGGGTTAAATAAATAAGTTAATACTTGTAACATGTTTAGCACATGCATGGCACATAATAAGTGTTAAATAAAAGATGACTAGTGTTAAAATGTTGAGTAAAGGAAATCTGCATGCCTGTTCAGGCTGTTGTTTGAAAAAACCATCCATTTAATGTTCTGACTAGTTAACAGGTTTATTCACATCGGAGGTCAAAGTATGTAACAAAGTGAAAGTTTCTCCTCACCCCTGTCCGCCATTCCTATAGTTCTTGGATTCCTATTAAGCGTAACCACTGTTACTAGTTTATTGTTCAGACTTCCAGAGATATTTTACTTTCTGCATGTAGAAGCAAATATAAATCTATTTTTAATTTTACACAAATGGTAGTGTATTATATATATGGTTTCCATACTTTGCTTTTATTGTTGATTTTTTTAAACTTTTTATTTTATACTGGAGTATAGCCAGTTAACAATGTTGTAATATTTTCAGGTGGACCGCCAAGGGACTCAGCCATACATACATATGTATCCTTTCTCCTCCAAACTCCCCACCTATCCAGGCTGCTGCATATCATTGAGCAGAGTTCCACGTGCTATACAGTAGGCCCTTGTTGGCTATCCATTTGTATTTTGCTTTTCCTCTTAAACTACAAGATCTGGAACTCTTTCCATACAGGGATAGAACAAGCTTTCTCATTTTTCTTAAGCGGCATAATATTCCATTGTTTAAATGTGCAGTGGTGGATATTTAGGTTATTTGCAATCACTTTTAAAATGTCTGATGGGACACCTTTACAGCCTAAATATTGGGTGGAGCCCTATCTCTGTGTGAAATATTTCTAGAAGATTATCCATGTATTAGGGAGGAGAGAAGGTTCTTGTATTTCTTTTTAGCCCCTCTGTTTGCTGTAGTAAACTGTAACCAGGCCAGCGGAGAGGGTTTCAGGGGTTTTGGGGTTTTAAACATCAACCTTCATCAGTTCATACCCGCATTTGTTCCCAGCAAGGATGAAAATTTAGTCATTTGAAAATAGGTGACACCTTTTGCTACCCTAAAAGGAGGCCCTAACGTCCACTTTCACTTTTCACTTTCATGCATTGGAGAAGGAAATGGCAACCCACTCCAGTGTTCTTGCCTGGAGAATCCCAGGGACGGGGGAGCCTGGTAGGCTGCCATCTATGGGGTCGCACAGAGTCGAACACGACTGAAGCGACTTAGCAGCAGCAGCAGCAGCGTCCCTAACGTCCTCTAACACAGATGCCCTTCCCCAGCAGCATGCTAATTCGCCAGTAGAGGGCGCTCTCCTTTAGGGAAAAAATAAATGTCTGCGGGAAAGGTTTTAAGCATAATTAATACCCATACACAGTGTGGTGTTTCTCTGCTCTGTAGTTGAATGGTGTGTCATACCCCTGAATATTTAGGGATTAACTGAATCTGCCTTTGTCAGTTTTCAGGGTGTGTTCATGAGTGAAGAGCTGTGGGGAGGAAGTGGGTTCCCAAGGGGATTTAGGGGAAGGCTGGTGATCTGACCCAGACTAGGGGATTATAGCTTTTTCCTGCTTTAGGATATGAGGCAGCCCGGTCTTGTTCAGTATTTCAAGGTTAGAAACCCCTCACTGCTATGTTGGGATCTCTGGACCGTGCCTGTGAGACCTGTTAACAGGGCATGTAACCCCTGGGTATCAAGCCCTGCTTATATAACCCCTGGTGTTGCTTCTTGGAGGCTGGGGCTCCCATCAGGCAGGTGAGCATCCACCTGGGCACTTCAGAGAGGACCAGGAAGAGAGGCTGCATTCACTGAGCAGCTCCTCTGGTGGGCGGAGCCCAGTTAGGCCACGAGGCCCTGTTTCTCCTCATTCCCACCTGATGGTTATCCTTCCTGCCTCTTGCACTCCCCACATCCCCCTTTCCAAGGCAGTTGAGGAGACCAAGGCTCAAGAGGATGAGGTGTGCTTCCCAGAGTCACACAGCTAGGAACGGCCACGTAGGAGCTAGCAAGTTCCCTGGCCGGGACTGCGCAGCTGGGCCAACGTGACACAGAATCCAAGCTTTGTTTTCCACCAGAACAGCCCCCTGCCTGCCCTGCAGGGACAGCTTCACTCTGGTTTGAGAAGGTTGAGGTTCCTGACCCAGCTTCAGTGAGGAAGGTTCCCCCTATTTCTAGCCTCTGGCCCCATTTGAAAATCAACTCAAATCACTTTTCTTCTTCAGATCAAGGTAGAATGATGGCCATGAATTTCTCTGTTCTTTTCTGTAGGCACACCCAGGCTAATATTGAACCAGCTCCAAGACGCATGGGGTTTGAGAAACTGAGCGCTGGAACTTGATTACTGAAAAACGGGCTATTCTCAGCCCCAAGTCGTGAGGCACAGACGTCCCCACAGCTGTGTTCCTGTCCTCCGGGCACAGGTTTTCCAGCTGAGGGAGGGAGTGGGACAACCTCAGCCTAATGGGCTTTTTCTAGGCCAAATTGGGTGCCTCGGTCTTGTTTTAAGAAAGTTTAGCAGCATAGGATGAAAAACAAAAAAGGGAGGCAAGCTGTTCAGATGCCAGTCAGGTGAATCCCCCAGGGGCTCTTCGTGGCATTCTCTGTAATTTTGCACAAGTATGGAGCAGATGGAGGCTTCCCAGGTGGTGCTAGTGGCAAAGAACCTGGCTGCCAATTCAGGAGATGTGAGAGACATGGGTTCGATCCCTGGATTCGGAAGATCCCCTGGATAAGGACATGGCAGCCCACTCTGTATTCTTGTCTGGAGAATCCCATGGACAGAGAAGCCTGGCGGGCTACAGCCTATGGGGTTGCAAAGAGTAGGACGCGACTGCAGAAACTGAGCAGGCAAGCATGCACCAGGAGCCGACGAGCGGCCGCAGCTTAGATAACCTTCCCCTTTCCCCGCACTTTAAATTCAAGAATACTCCTTACATGGCTTTTACACTCAGCCCTGTATAGGATTTTGAGAAACTATCTTCTGCATCGATTCCCTCATTTTCATTCACAATGTTGCACACCTGTCAAGCATGTGCCAACAATGTTCATATGTCCACATTTCCCTAGAATTAGTGAAATCACGTGGAAGTTTCTAACTGAAAAGGAATTATTTCAGGAATGGAAGTTATTAAAAAGCAGCTACTGCTGACCTGTTATCAAAACTTTAAGAAGCTGGGCTGATGGCTTGGTTTGGTGGTTCTGTCTTGAGTGTGCTCCACAATCACACAGAGAGCTTGTTAAAATGTAACTGCTGGGCTCCGCCCCTAGAGTTTCTGATTCTTTCAAGTCAAGACCCCAATTTTGCAATTTTCAGCAAGTTTCCTGAGGGATGCTGCTGCTGTTGGTCTGGGGACCATGCGTTAAGACTTACTCAGCACTGTGAGGTGGTAAAACTCAAAATGGTAGGAATAGTGTTGCTTTATATCTGCTAGGAGAAGATAGGGTTAGGGTGAGGGCAAGTTTTGGATTCAGAGAATCTTGCTGGGATTCCTCTTCCAACACTATCAACTATGTGAGCTTGGCTAATTTACTTAAATTTTTATATACCTCAGTTTTCTCATTTTAAAAATGGGGATAATAGCTTCTAGTTTACTGGATTGTTATGAGGAGGAGACAATGTATATAATTGGTTTAGAACATAGGCAGACGTATAGCACGTATACACCAAATGGTAGCTCTTCTTTCTAAGAGTTCTTGTGTATCTCTGAAGTACCTTATTAGGTTTACCAAGAATAGACCAAAGTAAAAAGAATGAAGTACTAGTCATGATTACTTTAAATAACTGGGGAGGTAGGTTTCTTTTCTTTTTTTAAAGAGCACTGAAACCCCCACTTGATAAGGTAGAGCCCAGGCTCACCTGAGGTTAAAAGAAAGTTCAAGGTTGCTGAGCACATCAATAGTGAGGAGGTGGGGAAGAAGTTAGAAGGGAGATTACATGGTAGCTTTTAAAACATGAAACTCCAAACCTTCCCAGCTGTAGGAATAGGCAAGGCTGTTTTTAAGGTTTTAAATTTGGTCTTGAAATTCCCACCCCTTGCAAAATTGCCTCCTTCCTAGCCTGCCAGTGTAATGGAAATTCCCACTCCTTCGGTTTGAGGCCCTGTGTCTCTGGAATGCAAATTGTATTTTCTAGGAGTAATAGTGCATTAATCCAATAATACTCACTAACGCTTTCAGATTAGATTGTATTAGATTAGCTAGGTGTTACCTTGGAAAATGCAGTGCTTTGCCTGAGGGAGTAAGGCACAGAAGAAGCTGACTTGGAGAAAGGATGTCAAGGACTTGGGCAGTCAAGGGCACTGGGGGCCAGGAAAGAACCGCTGGTGACCCACATGGACTCTGCGCGGGCTGCAGGGGAGACCTCCAGCCGGCCTCGCCAGTGCCCTGCAGCCTGTCGGTCCTACAGTTGGTTCTGTGTAAGGCTGTGCTGATGTTCTATGGTGCCGCTTCTCTTCTGTGGTGCAGTCTGGGAGGATGGGCTTTCCCGGTAGCTCTCAGATGGTAAAGAATCTGCCTGCAATGCAGGAGACCTAGGTTCGATCCCTGGGTCAGGAAGATCCCCTGGAGACAGGAATGGCTCCCCACTCCAGTGTTCTTGCTGGGAAATCCCATGGACAGAGGAGCCTGGTGGGTTACAGTCCATGGGGTTGTGAAGAGTTGGGCATAACTGAGCGACTAAGCCCTGGGAGGATGGTTTCTGCTGCAGAGTTCTCAGCTGCCTTGGTGCTACCCCCCTACTCTCGAGTAGTCCTTCCCCATTTCTAGAGTGAAGAGCAGTTCCTCCTGAAAGAAAAAAAAGGAAAAGAAAAAACCCCTTGCTGCTTTAGTTAAGTCCAGCCAAGTGGCGGCTGCTTTGGGACATTTAGGCAGCGATAACTCAGTAAGGTTTCCCCTACCCCCACCTTCACTCGTGATGATGACTAAGTCACCTGAAGCCAATGTTACATAAGCCTTAGCCGCCTATCATGGGAAATCCTGAGACGACACAAAGACAAGACTTACTAAAGAGCAAGCTATGACTTTGTTTCATTTTAATAGCTGGCGGCGCTGACTGGGAATCTTAAAACAAATTCCACTGAATGTTTTTCGTGACATTTTCCTGGCTAACCTATCAGATGGACTTAGAGCACAAGACCAGCTTCTCACTGTAACAGAATCACACAGGCTCTCCTAACCTCATGATGGAAACACCAGACTTCATATGTTCGACTGGAAAGCCGGGAGGTCAAAGTACCCTTCTGTAGCCCCTTTCAGGCTCTCAGGCTTTGCTGCAGGCTGGTTACAACCTGCGAGGGGTCCTCTTTCCTCCTAGATCCCGGCAGCCAGGCGGCCTTCCACCTCAAGTTCAAAGTCTACTAATGTCCGTGTGTAATGCCCAGTTCCAGTTGGGGTGATGGGACTGAAGGGCAGGGCCAGGGCTAAGTTCAGGTTCAGCTAGTCTGGTTTTAGACTTCAGCCCAGTCGTGTCCTCCCTTGGAGAGTGACGGGGGGTGGGGGGGCATGGAAAGGCCATCTCTGTGGCCAGTGTCCTCAGCCCACAATGCATTTGTATCTTGAAGATGAGCTGGTGTTTTGGCCCAAGAAAAGGGCCCGGTGGAGAGAGAGACGGACAAGAGGGTTTGCTGACTGTTCAAGGGGATAAGCTGCTTATGACCGTGCTCTGGTTGTGTGCATATTATAAGAGTACATTAATATAAAATGTGGACATTGACAAGTCATAATAGAATGAGAGGATTAGAGAAACTGAAGACATTCTGAATGAGCCACTTAGTGGCTCCTGATACTATTGTGTTTATATCCAACTGTCCTCTGGGCACTTTCTAGAAATAACTTCCCCAGACCCAGGTCTGTATAAGGAAACCCTGTGTCAGCTTCCTTATACAGGAAGACACTGACCAGTGGGCTTAGAGTTGGGGGTGAGATCAGGTGGGCAATGGATTTCTTGCAAACTCTAAAATTCCCTGAATTATTCCAGATTTGAAAGCTGAAATTTCTAAGCACCTTTGCAGGGAACTGTACAGATGACATTGCTCACTGTTGCCGCCTCTCCTTCTTGGGAATGTTTCTGATGTCCAGAGTCACTGCAGAGTTGAACGTGGATGGGCTCTCTTGGGCAAATCTTTTAGAGAAACTGAGGGCAATTTTGTCGAGTCTTTATGTGCTGTTACTGCATGTGACTCTGACATGCTGATCAGGGTCAGGCAGGATGTTATTGCCCTTGATTCATTCTTCCTCCAGGAAGAATCTTCTTTACTTAAAGCAGAAGGGTTCATAGTGGGTCATAAGAAACATGTTAAATAAGTCTCACAGAAGGAAAAGATCACTGAAATGGCTTTCTATGTTCTTCTTAGGGGCTTCCCTGGTGGCTCAGAGGTGTGCTTCTTAGAATCAAAAAAAATCTCACTTATGATGTAGCTGGAATTCATGAGGATTGGGGAAAGTAGGTTTTCAATGGAAATATTTTATTACATGCAAAGAAGGGATCGTTCCAAATGCTATTTTTGCTTGTCACTTTACCCTCCACAGAGACCATCTATCTCAACATGGAATCTTGCAAATGCTTAAGAACTACATATATATGTGTATGTGTGTGTGTATAAAATTCAGTCCTCATAGAATTACTGTGAGGTGGATTTTGTTGATTCTTTTCTACTGATGAAGTTCAGAGAAGTGTCTTGTGCCAGGTTCCATGGCAGAGAAGTCATCGAGTTCCTTTTCACTTCCCCAGGGCCCTCTTAAGTCCCGTTGGCTCTGACCATTCTGCTTCTACCATCTCTGCCCTTCCCCCAGCCTGAACCTAATCCCAGTTCAATCCCTGGTTGGGGAACTGAGATCCTGAAAGGTGCACAGCATGGTCAAAAAAATAAAGGGTTGATGATGTCTATCTTGCATAGATTGGTTGTGAAGGTTAAATCTATTAATATCTTTCAGGAACACAATTGGCAAATACAATTAGTTCCCTACATAAGAACGAGTTTCCTTCCAAGAGCACATTCATAAGTCCAATTCATTTCTAAGTCCAACAAAGTTAGCCTAGGTACCCAACTAGCACAATTGGCTACATAGGACTGTACTGTAATGGGATTCCCTGATATCTCAGTTGGTAAAGAATCCGCCTACAGTGCAGGAGACCCCAATTCAATTCCTGGGTTGGGAAGATCCCCTGAAGAAGGAATAGGCTACCCACTCCAATATTCTTGGGCTTCCCTTGTGGCTCAGCTGGTAAAGAATCTGCCTGCAATGCAGGAGACCTGGGTTTGATCCCTGGGATGGGAAGATCTCCTGGAGAAGGGAAAGGTTACCCACTCCAGTATTCTGGCCTAGAGAATTCCATGGACTGCATAGTCCATGAGGTTGCAAAGAGTTGGACACGACCGAGCAACTTTCACTTTAATAGGTTTGTAATACTTTTCACACAAATAAAACACAAAAACTATATGTTTTTAATCTTATAGTACCTTGAAAAGTGTAGTAGTACAGTACAACAGCTGGCACACAGGGGCTGGCATTGAGTGAACAGGCAAGAAGAGTTACTGGCTGGAGGAGGGAGAGGAAGTGGGAGATGGTGGAGCTGAAGGACTGTCAGCTAGGCAAGCTGCAATTTCACTCATGTTTCACATTAATGGCACAGGGTCTGGTTCCTTGTTGTAGCTTCTGCCTCTTGAGAGTTCACAGCTTGAAGGTTTGAATGCAAGGGAATTACTATAGTAGATACTTCGTTCATTTTAGCTTTCATATGTCTTGATTTTGGCTTTAGAAATACTGATCTTTGACGCAGCAGATAACCAGGAGTCTTTAAACTTCGTCTGTCCAATCAAACACCCACACTCCTTCACGTTTCTGCTTGTGTGTGCCATCCTATGTCCTCACTCTGCATGGCCCCTGGTCCCAGACCCTCTGTGCTTTTGATGCTACTGATTTGGGAGTTTGCCCCTCTTCTGCTACAGCCTTTCTTTCTTCCCTGTGTCTTCTAGGCTTATCTCCATGCCAGTTGTGCACATCTTGCTGCCATAGCCAGGTGCAGACTATAATACCTACTTTGCATACCTCAGGGATTATTGTGAGGATCAAAGGGGTGATTTATGTGATGAAAGTGCTTTGAAAAGTAACATGGACTGCATTCACGTGGGTTGTGACGATGGTGATGATTATCACCCCTGGCCTATCTTCAGATGACTAAAATTATCCACCCAGCCTGGCTCTTCTCAGTATGTTCTTATCTCTCCTGGTCTTCCCCACACTGTTTGAGAAGTCTGACAGTTTAAGCAATGGAAGAACTTGCTGGTGGATAGCAATGTTGAAGGTGAAGAATGCCTGGGTAATGAATTGCTTTCTTTAGGGTCCCGATGGGAAATCTGGTACCCTGGAAAGTGTTAATTTACCTCACTTGAGTGAATGCTTTAGACCCAGCCAGCTTTTCATTTGCCCAGGCAGCCCATCGTGATGATGACATTAAATAATCATTATCATTAGGTGGAACTCCTGTCACCTTGGGGATTTAGAAAGTGTTTCTCAAGTCACATACACAAAAGCAACCGAAATAAGCAGAATGTTCATCTAGAAGAAAGTTGTTGTGAAGACAACATTTGTTTGTAATTGTCAGCATTTGGCAAAGGCAGGAAATGAAAGAATGAAATGAACCACAGCTCTGGATTCCTTCCAGGGTTTTTTTTTTTCCAACCCCAAATCATCAAGACTAGGGAGGGAAGGCTTCCTGTCACAGACCGTGAGTTCTAGGGAGGAGGGTAGGAGCCTTCAACTCCCTCACCCCTTCTGTCCAGGAAGTCATTTCAAAGGGAGCTGCCTCCAGGGAAAAGCAAGAACCCATTGGCCAATATTTATTTATAGTCTTATACCCTGTAAACTTGTCTTCTTTTTCAAAATTAAGAGCAAAAAATGTATTTGGTTCTTGTTTGTTTGGACAACCTCCAGGCAGTTCTATCTGTTTTCTTTATTTCTGTGCTGGTTGCTCAACATCTTTGGTCTTGATGGAACTGGTTTTATTCCTAGGCCCTCCCTTATTATTAATGTTCTTATTATTGGTTAGTTCTTCTGTGTTTGCAGTGTCCTTGACAATCTTTTTCTATTAACTGGTCTTTACAACAATGCAGTGAGGTGAATCGGTCTTATTGAATATTTATCTAACAAGCTGTCCAACATTTTCTTTTGTTGGCTTTTATTAGGATTGATTACAACCATTTTGTCTTTCTGATAGTCACCCTTCTGCAAGACACTTACTTCATGCTTTTTCTTGTGAGGCTCCACGAGCCAGGGGCTTGTGTCATCTGCTTTCAATCCGTGTTTGGTTTCTTCCTTCCTTGCCTGGCTTTTTCACCCTCCTCAAAATGATTGTTGCCTCTCCTGTTCATGCAAATGGTGCTCAACTAATCTAAGGCAGGTGTGAGCAAAGGGTTTCCTTTTTGCTTTCTTGGCATGTGGTTCACCTCTGAGTGGCCACTGGTTGTCAGTTCTTTAGCACATGATTTGTTACCACATAGTTGGTCACTGCTAATATTTTGTGGTGGTTGTTTGGTGTGGTTGTGTGTATATTGGCTCTATGGTGAGCCAATGGACTGTCTGGCTAGGAAGAGAGATGTTTCCAGGATAGTTGGGAGTTGGTACTATACCAGGATATGACATCAATTCTTTAACCGAGAAATGCCCAAGTCTTCCAAAACCTGCCATCATTACACTTCTTCCACCACCAGATCTTCCACTTCAATAGCTACCACCCTCAGTCTTGCACTCCCATCAAAAACATTTTGTTTCTGTCTAGGCAATATACCTAGATATGCCTGGTGTCTAGAAGCTTATAAATAAAAGAATTTCCCCAGGTACCAATTTTAATTTTGAATACTTAACTATGTCTGTTTTCTTCTACCTACCCCTAAACATTTATGTTTTCTCTATTGCACATATTGTGATTATTGCTAGCTTTTCTTTCTCACCCACTAGACTCTAGATTTCATAAGGGCAAAGACCATATTTTATTCTTCATCCACTAAGCCCTAAGCTAGGCACTAGGAAGATCTATTAGGTCAATAATTGTTTGTTGACTGAGTATTAAAATCATCTGATTAAATGAGAAAATCCTTTTATAAACCATAAAATGTTTTATGAATTAGTAAGGACTGTACAAATGCAATTAAAAAAAACTTATAATTACATTATTTTTCTATGCAGCAATGAAGGGTAGGTTTGAATCTTGTGAAGCTGGACAAAAAAATACTCATTTTATAGAATAAGAATGATTGCTGTTTGACTGAATTTGCAAAAGATTAAAAGGGCAGCCATGTTATTCTGGTCGATGTCCGATTTGGCATTTGCTTGGTCGCCTGCAGCCATTGAACAAACCCTGCAGTGGAGGAAGGATAACCTTGGGGTGTGTTTAAAATTCATTTAAAAACTTTTCTTCCATGTAGATGGATTTTAGAAAACGTTCTAAGCAACTGACATAGGTTCTGGATATAGACAGTTCTGGGAAGCTATGTGTTATTCTATGTTATACCAGATTTAAACCAATGAAATAGAACTTGCCAAAGTAATTCACTGTAGCTCGCAACTTGAAAGTGGCTTGATGCTTCAGAACTCTCCTCCCCACGGAACTTATCCGAGGGGCTGTGAAGAAGGGAGCAAAGTAGTTTCCTCTTTTTTCTCTCCCTACCCACTGTCTCGTGGTATACTTCTTCCAAACACTGGACCAATTATTTCTGCAGATCAAATGTTATGCTGCTGCTGCTGCTGCTAAGTTGCTCCAGTCATGTCCGACTCTGTGTGACCCCATAGACGGCAGCCCACCAGGCTTGCTGTCCCTGGGATTCTCCAGGCAAGAACATTGGAGTGGGTTGCCATTTCCTTCTCCAATGCATGAAAGTGAAAAGTGAAAGTGAAGTGGCTCAGTCGTGTCCGACTCTTCTGGACCCCATGGACTGCAGCCTACCAGGCTCCTCCGTCCATGGGATTTTCCAGGCAAGAGTACTGGAGTGGGGTGCCATTGCCTTCTCCGGATCAAACGTTATAATTAATGATTAAAAAATAAATTCTACTTACAAGTCAGGCACATTTCAGGTACTTAATAAATACTCAGTGAATAAATGAATGAATTTAACCTTATTCCAGCTGTCCAAAGAGCTTAACATCTGCATGGGAAAAAGCCCCATGAATGACTTTTCTGGCTTTTACCGAAGGGTCCCTGGGATCAGTCAGCAACAGGGGAAGAACTCTGAATTGGGCCAAGTTTACTTACAAAAAGCCACTTTTGATAAAAGCTCAGTTCTCTTATTAATATTCCTTCAACTCTTTCTGTAGCCCTGGCAATCTCCTTTTGAAAAGCAAATGTACTATAGGCAGAAGCTGAATCAGAAAGTCAGAATGCAAGGTTCAGTCCCAGGTGGGCAGCAAGACATCCCAAATCAACCCTTTGGTACATTTTGGTGGGATGGATATACAAAAGGTTGACAGCACTTTTGAGTCTATCTATAGAAACATTAGATTGGTTGCCAGAGGTTAAAAAAAGAATCAGTCTATTAGAATTTACTTATGATAAATGGAGTTGCCAAGAGGCTGCACTGTAAGATTCTGGCTTTTTGTGAGCCCTACTCACTAGTGGCCGGTGTTAGAAACAGAACTTGTTGACTTTGGGATCTAGTGATTGTTTTAAATTAGTGCCTCAAGGACACAGAACTGCTTTCCTTCTTTACTGCCTACTTTTCTGTCCCTCATTTTTATTATTGATTCTGCTTTCTCTCCTTCATGTGCGAATCTCTTTGTTTGGCAGGAACCAGCCATCAGAAGATTTTTTTTTTTTTTTTTTTCTACTGAATTCTTTAGGTGCTGAAGATTTAGCTAAGTGGAAATTGAATGGAGGAAAGAGTCAAGCAGGGAAATTTGTGCATGAAATGGATTTTTTTGTTCCTCTGAGGATTTGTTGTAAGCAGATATAAAGTGTCTTTCTCCCTCAGAGTACCTCCAAAGGCTTTCATAAATCAATTAGTCACTGGCGGGGCAAGAGAGAGGAGGGGGAGAATAAGCCATGTGGGGACAGCCAGGGACCCTGGCTGCTGCTCTCTCTCTCTCCGGCATGCTGTCCTTGATCATTAGAGAACCACAGTGACACTTCACCCCCTGGAGACTGTTTCCATTACAGTCAGAACATCAGAGCAAGGGGCAGGCTTTCAGGATCTCATTCTGCTCCACTAATAAACAAACACCCACAAGAAGAGATTGAGGAAGAGGGAGGCTGGCCATCCTTTTGAGACACAAAGCCAAGAAAATGAAATGAAAGAAATCAATCTTTTATTTGCTCACTTGGGCTCTGGAATACTTAGGTATTCTCTGGAACGTTCAGCCTTTGACTCTCAATGTGGAATTAGGATGTTTCTCTCAGTTCAATAGACGAGACCAGCGAAGCACCACCAAGGAGTCTTCATTCTCAGAGGATAAGGCTCTGGACACAGGGCTTCTAAGCTTGCAAAGTAGGTGCAGCGTATCTCCTGCCAGCTTCTCAGCAGGCAGAGCCTACAGCATATGTCTTAGGGACCCATGAGGTACAGCGCGAGGGCGGCTCTGAGGAACACCTAAAAATGTGTCCAGCGGAGCTGTCAGAACAATCCTCCATCAGTCACTCTGCAGGAACAAATGGAGCGTCTGAAATGCACGTCATTTTAGGCACATGTTTTGAACTTGGAGTTCCTGGCTTGTGGATCTTAAGGCCATGGGGGAGGTAGGAGGCAGGATGGGAGAACAGGGTGACCGTTGCAAAGGGTTCAAGAGAGTAAAGCTGAATCCCATCATTTATAAGATCTGGAGTCTTTCAGGCTACTCAGCAAGCAGAGGGATTGGAAAGAAAAAAAATGCTTCTTATATAATAGCTGAGAGCTCTTATCTCATTCTTGGGAACAAGCTGGGGGGTAGGTGGCAACTATTTTGGTCTTCAGTTTCACAGTTGGCAGAGCTGAGATACGGGGAAGCGAGTTGGTCTGTCTGCCCACTGAGCCAGATGTGCATGCCAAGAGTCCCTATAAAATCCTCCATCAATGTGGTTCACAACCTCTGCCCCGAGTCCTCTGGCAGCCTCCTAGAGACGGAGAACGTACAGCATCGCTGAGGTCACCCGACAGACTTGGAGGCAGAAGATCTGAGCTTGAATTCTGGCTCTTCTACTTACTAGCTCTGAGGTCAGGCAAGTTTCTTAATCCTTCTGTAGCAAATCTCTCAATTTGCTTCTCTTTAAAATGAGGATGACAATAGCATAGGGCATTGGGAGAATTAAAAGTGCTTGAAAGCACTTAACCCCCCTGTCTCATATAACTCAGTAAATGCTAAGTGGATCTGAATTTAAAGAAGTAAAGTGAGCCCAGATTTCCTTCTCTGACTTCTTTCGATCTCACGGATGAGCAGGCTCCAGCTTCAACGATGCTCATAGGTTTCCCCATGCCTGTGACTCTCAAAGTGTGCTTTCTGGACCCTGAGCCTCAGAGGTGCAGACAGACCTGTGAGAAGTACACATTCTCAGGCCCCACCCTAGGGGGCCTGAGTCAGAAACCTTGGGGGGTGAGTGGAGGGCAGCAATCTACATTTTAAGAAGTCTTCAAGTGATTTGGATGCATACTCAAGTTTGAGAACCACTGCCCTATATTATGGAGAAGGCAATGGCACCCCACTCCAGTACTCTTGCCTGGAAAATCCCATGGGTGGAGAAGCCTGGTAGGCTGCAGTCCATGGGGTTGCTACGAGTCGGACACGACTGAGCAATTTCACTTTCACTTTTCACTTTCATGCATTGGAGAAGGAAATGGAAACCCACTCTAGTGTTCTTGCCTGGAGAATCCCAGGGACGGAGGAGCCTGGTGGGCTGCCGTCTATGGGGTCGCATAGAGTTGGACACGACTGAAGTGACTTAGCAGCAGCAGCCCTATATTGACTTCACAGTGCCAGGAATGAAGCACCTGTGGGGCAACAGGCGCAATCGTTTCTGCAGTGCGCTTGACAGCTTGAGCTCAGGCATTTATTGGTTATACCTCTACATCTCTTCTGTCCTTGGCCGTTTGTTGAGATGAGAATAGCAGAAGGAATTTGCTAATGGTGATCATCCTTCTGAACTTTTACAACAGTCTGCTTTCTGTTTTTGCTTTTTGGTGCAGGGGATAGAATTGACAGTTTGGTGACGAGTCTGCACGAACATGGAACTAGTAGAAGAAATTGTCAAGGACAATCCCAAACCTCCACAGTCCTTGTACTGTTGGAGTGTGCAGACACAGAACAGTCTGAAATAAAAACACTCAGGGAAGTGTTGTGCTCCAACATACAAACTCTGCAGGAAGATGCTAAAATTTATTAGATATTCAGAAGGAATCTGAGAGTGTTGACAAGTATTGAAATGACTTTGAAAGTACTTTGAAACTTAAATCTGTGATATAAAGCTTGGATATTTTAGAGTTGTGGAGGAGATGAACCTTTCTCTTCATCTCTCCCATAGAGAGTGGGAGGCTCTGTCAATTGAGTGACCCCCTCATTTATTCTGTGTAACTTCTTTTACGTATTTATTAAAATTTTCTGGACTTTTTTTTTTTTCTGGTTGAAGTATAGTTGACTTACCAGATTCTTTTTTTTCCTAATGGGTGTTTGCAGAATACCAAGCCTGGTTCCTTCCTAGTGACTTCCTAAGAGCTTCATAGTGAGAATGGCCCCTGTGCCCTTCTCCCTCCAGGCCCCGCTCCTACTCCTTCTCCATCACTTTTATTCCCTTCTAGAAAAGGTTAGAAGCCCCCCTTACCTTTTAGGGGGATGGCCTTGGTTGAGTTCCCTTAGCAGCACCTCACAGCATAAAATATTTAAACCCTAAGATCTCTTGGCATACTGTAGTGCAACATTTTCATTTTACAGATGACAAAATTGAAGTCCAAAGATGGAACTGCCTGGCTCCAACTTCAAGATTCTTTAAACTACTCCCTAATGGAAGTGTCTCCACACAGTCTGCGAGTTTAGTAATCATGGGGCGTGGCAGGGAAAAGGGGAGTCATCAAATAAAAAGCTCTATCTTCACCCCTAGATTTTCAAATATCACACCTGTTAAAAAGGTCAATCTATACCCAGGTCATACTGTAATTTTCCACCTTTGTTTGCATAAATGAGGAACATGATGTTTGGCCCATTTTTCATTGTGGTCACTGGGGAATGGGTGAAGTCAAAACCAAACAAGCCCCACAAAATCTCTAATTTATCTTTTTGATGGAAGAACTCATCATTGGCAAGCCCTTAGCTTTTAATTGCTGCCAAAGTCACGCTCTTCACTTCCATGGGGGAAGAGTGGGTGGGACCCCATCCTTCACATCGTATTTATAGGTTTTGCTCATAACACTTGAGTTTCCAGGCCCAATCACTATTTTCTCCCTCTGAAGTAGCTTTAAAATAGGAATAAAGTGCTTCTCTTTCCCTTCAGCACTAGGAATATCAGGTGTTTACTTAATATTCCTTAAATTTTGCTTGGCATGCTTCATGCTGACATTCTGAAGTGCCCAGGCAATAATAAGTCAGGTGATTTCTTAGATGTTCAGGGAACAGTGCATACAGCCAAATGCATAATTTTTCAGGATAATGGATGAAAACCTTGGCTTGGGTTCCTCCTAACCAGACAGATCATCAAAATAAAAAAGGAGTGTGTCTATGAATATTTCACTTTTATTTTCTTTCTGACACTGTGGTGAGGATACAATTGAATGTTCACTATACGCTAGCATAATGATAGTACTGGACGCTTACTGATCACTTACTAGGTACCAGGATTTGCATGCACTTGTGTCTATAGATCTCATGTATTTTTCACCACTCTTGGTAGAAGAAATTTTATCCATACTTTGCAGACTCAGTGAAGTAGTTTGTCATGGTTTCTGTGGGGAGTAAGTAGGAGAGCTGGGCTTCAAACCCTGTTGCTGCTGCTGCTGCTAAGTCGCTTCAGTCGTGTCCAACTCTGTGCGACCCCATAGACGGCAGCCCACCAGGCTCCCCCGTCCCTGGGATACTCCAGGCAAGAATATTGGAGTGGGTTTCCATTTCCTTCTCCAATGCATGAAAGTGAAAAGTGAAAGTGAAGTCGCTCAGTCAAGTCTGACTCCCAGCGACCCCATGGACTGCAGCCCACCAGGCTCCTGCATCCATGGGATTTTCCAGACAAGAGTACTGGAGTGGGTTGCCATTGCTTTCTCCAAACCCAGGCTACCTGGCTTAATACTGCTTCACTTGCTTTTGGAAAGTCTAATCTTTGCTTTTTGTTCTCACTTGCTGGTGGGTGTAGAATGTTGCCACGAGGCAAGGTAGGACCTAATCCTTGTGTAAATGACAAACTGTGGGTCAGTTAGGTGAGGAAAAAGCTTGGGCCAAATGTCTTTCTGGAAGAACCTAAATCTGAATGGTCAGAGCTGAGAGGATTAAGCATCTGTGGGAAAGAGAATGGAAGGGAGACTTTAGGAAGGGACTGTTGAAAGGGTGGATAAGGTCAGGAGGTGGTTGGGGTCAGTCTCTATGAGCAGGGTGTGGGAGAATTATTTAATCTTGAGCTATGTTGGGCTTTAGGATGAATGACCCCTCCCCCTGTGCTGTACCCCACTTCCCCCATTCTCCTGCAGCAAGAACAGCCATCTTCAGTGTACCCTGGAAAGTGGTAATGCCTCGCTTTTAACCCCTTTCAGGGGTTTCTTATTACACTTAAATATAATCTGAAGTCTTCACCTTTGTCTGCAAGGCTGTAGCAGTTACTGTTGGTGCCCTGCCCTTTTGTCCTTGGGACTCACTGTATCTGTGAACTGGGGCAGTTTTCTTCTGCAATCACTTGCAACTCTGTTTGAGGTTTTGTTTTGGACTGCAGTTGGCTGGGCAGAATGCTCCTGGGAGTTAATGCCCTAGGTCTCAACCAGTAATGGACAAGAGTTGGTGCATAAATACCCCGACTCTCCTGGTCCTCAGCTCGTGGATCTCTGAGGTGTGCTCTGCAGGCTTCGGAGGAACTCTGCCCCGATTCCTCACTACCCCCACCCTCGAGCCCCGGAACCGAGTCTGGTTGCCCACAGCAGTAAACTGCTCCCTCAGGCACCCTATTCTGCCTCTCTTCCCTTCCTGTCTCCCTTTCCTGCTCCCTGGGCGTGATTCCTGCACAAAGCAACTTGCATTCAGATCCTTGCTATGGCCTGATTCAGGAGGACTCAGCATGAGCCAGAGATCTTGTTTGCTCTGGTCTCTGCCCACTTCTCCCTCCGGAGCCACTAGAACCAACAAACTGTTCTCAGACCCCATGGATCTTCTTTACGTTTCCTAAACATTCTGGGCTTCTTTGCATGTGCCGTCCTGTAGGTCCCAGGCCTGATTCCTCATTGCTTAGGCTTCAGCTTCAATATCACCTCCTCAAGAGGCCTTCCCTCACATCGTAGAAAAGAACTGGAAGTCCTGGCTCTCCCGAAGTGGCCCCAAATGCTGTGAGAAGCTGCACAGTGGAGGGAGGGAGGGAATGGCCGTGCCCTGCCGCCAGTCATTGCCCGTCTTTAGCTACTTGGCTTCTCCACACCCCTAGTCTAAGGCGTGTTGGGCTTGGCTCACTCACTGGGTGGTGTGGACTTCTCCTTAGCGTTCCCAGGTTTATCTGAGGCACCAGGTTGAGAGGCTTAAAACAGGAAGAGGAAAGGGTGACTCCCTGGCTGGTGGGAGAGACTGTGGGGGCTGGATATTCAAAAGACCTGACACACCTCAGAAAAACTTGAAATGATGGATGTATATCTGAATTGTTTTCAGTATCTTCTGAGACCTGTTCATCAATAACTGTCCTTTGTATCCTACATTGATTTCTCTCACAAAGTCTTTCTAAGGGGGCAGTTCTTTCCTTTTTTGTTGAAGTTGGCTTTGCTGCTATCATTCAGATGAGAGAGATGAATAGGAAATTATAGACCTTCTTGTATCTGGGCTTGACATTCTCTTAGCAGATAGGCTGGTACCCGAAGGTACATTTTTGTTAAACTTTGCTTTTCCTTTCAAAGGAGCCCAGAACTTGCCTTTGAGTGCATTAAGAAGAGGCCACTCTGGGCGTGGGGGGACGGGGACCCTGCACCCTCTGCGCACACACCAGGCGGGATGGCAGCCTCTGGTCTTCGCATATGGGACCTACCTTGTACAGAGTAGGGGGAAAGCTGAGTCTAGAGATGGGGCCTGGGGGCCCCACAACCAACAGCTCTAGCTTCCAGAAATGTGCCTTTACACCTGATGCCACTCCTGGGTGATCGCAGTTTGCCATCTCCTTCTCTTGAGTTTGGTTGGATCATGACATATCAGCGCTAGGAGCTCTAGAGAGCGTGAGCGCCAGTCTCTCATTTCACCCAGGAGGAGACTAAGGCTTACAGTCATTTAGCGACTTATTCAAAGCCGCACGGCCGATCTGTGACACATTTGAGATGAAAATGGGCTGAACGTCATGGGAAAATTCTTTAAAGCCAGTAGCCATCTAAAAGGTTCTTGTACTTCTCAGGAAATTCACCAAAGGGTCTGATGAGCAGTGAGGATATACAGTGACCACTGGCCTTATAGGAAGGTCCCTGTGTACTCTGGAGTCGCAAAGTGAAAAATCTGGCCACTGAGTAGTTCTCTCTTTGCAAATGTTTGCAGAATTGTGGTGTTTGCTTTGAAACAGAATGCAGATGTGAAGTAAAAAATTGATGTCGACCCTCAGATCTTATTTTATTTTTTCAAATCTTATTTTAGGTTAACGCTGTTGAAGCCTTTAGCTCACTGTCACTTGAGCAGTCCTTTTTTTTTTTTTTTTTTGGTTAGGGCCTGAAATAACTCAGTAACTAAAAATTTTCACTAAAAAAATAGGAAAGAAAAATGTTTTGTCTGTTGGAATAAATTAATCCTCACAGAATCATGGTGAAATGAGCTTCTGTTTGGGTCTATAGGATTATTATTAAGTAATGAAGAATGAATTCACTTCTTTCAGGCTCATGTGAAATTGGGAATAAAATCCCTTCAACATCAGCACCTCCTTCCACCCAGCCTGTACTGGAAACTCCCAAAACATTGTCACTGCCATTCATTTAGTTAATCATCAAATACGCATCAAACGCATATTTTGTTATTCACTGGGCTATTATGTTCTATCATTCCAAGGAAAAGAAACTTTAAGAGCTTATATGCACAAACCACTTGCCTATAGAAATAAAATAAAAAGAACAGCACATCGCAAATGAATATGAAAATCACTCTTCGCAGAAGATGGTGGATTTATGTTTATTGCATTGTTTCCATAATGGGACTGATAGTTTGTGCTGAAAAATTCATGCTATTTTGCCCAAGCCCCTTGAAAGCACTGGCATATCTCCGAGGGAGAGCTGGCTAAAATTAAAGCGTAGACTGTTGTCACAGACCTGAATGTTGCCAGGTAGCCTCCTGGTATTCCTTCTCTAGTCGCATTTGAGAGGGCTGGCCATGAAATTAAGCAGACCTGAGTTCAAATCCTAGTTTTACCCTTTGACTTGGGCAAGGAATCTAGTCTTTTCCAGTCTCAATTCCTCATATATAAAATGAAGTTAAAAATTCATTGTCATTGGGATTCATACATGTAGTGTTATGGGAACCGAAATTTCATTTTTTAAATGAAAGCTCCTTTCCAAGGAGGGTGAGTCTGGTTAAAGGGAAGCCCCTTGGTTTGCTAGTGCCTTGGGTTGTCAAAGTCTAGGAATTGGAATTGGGGGAGAAGTGAAAGAAGGATTTGTTTTCAAAAGAGGGGGAAGAATGGGACGAGGAGAGAAGAAAGGCAAGAGGTGAGAGGAGACAAGAGGAAGGAGGGAAGCAGGAAGGCCATGAGGCTGGTGCAGTGGCAAGGGGGCGCTGGCACAGGGGGTGGAGGGCCAGAGGGTGTGTTAAGAACCAGGGTGCTCCCTGATTTATTAAGCTGGGGTGTGTGTGAAGCTGTGAAAGTCTCCATTTTCCATGTCCTCAGCTGGTCTACTTGCCTTCTGCTGCTCCTGGCTCAATTTTTGATAATGTTGGCTATATTCACTAGTGTTTCATGGAAGTTAGGATGTGGGTATATTATGCAAGTGGAGGGGGTCTGGACCAATGAGATGACACAGATGCCCAGGAGACAGATGAGAATGGGAGCCCTTGGGAACTTGCAGAAAGCTGGTGAGAACTTTGGATTTTCATAGGTCTTACTGGTAGACAATATTTATTAAGCTTTTACTCTGTACCTGAGGCTGATATGTGAACATGGTGATGCATTATCTCCTTCCATTCACTCAACAAATATTTATTGAGGGGCCAGTTGAGTCATCCCAACAAATCAATTAAGTTTTTGCTGTTTGGTTGCTCAGTCGTGTCTGACTCTTTGTGACCCCATGGACTGCAGCACACCAGGCTTCCCTGTCCCAGAGCTTGCTTAAACTCGTGTCCATTGAGTTGGTGATGTCATCCAACAATCGGTCCTCTGTCCTCCCCTTCTCATTCTGCCTTTGATCTTTCCCAGCATCAGGGTCTTTTCTAATGAAGCGGCTCTAAGCATCAGGTGGCCAAAGTATTGGAACTTCAGCTTTAGCATCAGTCCTTCCAATGAACATTCAGGATTGATTTCCTGTAGGATTGACTGGTTGGATTTCCTTGCTTTCCACAGGATTCTCAAGAGTCTTCTCCAACACCACAGTTCAAAAGCATCAATTCTTTGGCGCTCAGCTTTCTTCACAGTCCAACTCTCACATCCATACATGACCACTGGAAAAACCATAGCTTTGATTAGATGGACCTTTGTCAGCATAGTAATGTCTCTGCTTTTTAATATGCTGTCTAGGTTGGTCATAGCTTTTCTTCCAAGGAGCAAACGTCTTTCAATTTCATTGCTTCAGTCACCATCTGCAGTGATTTTGGAGCCCAAGAAAATAAAGTCTGTCTCTATATTCATTATTTCCCCATCTATTTGTCATGAAGTGATGGGACTGGATGCGATGATCTTAATTTGCTGAATGTTGAAATATAACCAGCTTTTTCACTGTCTTCTTTCACTTTCATCAAGAAGTTCTTTAGTTCTTCTCTTTGTGCCATAAGGGTGGTATCATGTGCATATCTGAGATTATTGATATTTCTCCCAGCATTCTTGATTCCAGCTTGTGCTTCATCCAGTCTGGCATTTCGCATGATGTACTCTGCATATAAGTTAAATAAACAAGTGACGATATACATAAGAAAAGATGTACTCCTTTCCCAATCTGAAACCAGTCTGTTGTTCTACGTCTGGTTCTAACTGTTGCTTCTTGACCTGCATACAGGTTTCACAAGAGACAAGTAAGGTAGTCTGGTATTCCCATTTCTTTAAGAAGTTTCCAGTTTATTGTTATCCACACAGTCAAAGAAGCAAAAATAGATGTTTTTCTGGAGTTCTCTTGCTTTTTCTATGATCCAGCAGATGTTGGCAATTTGATCTCTGATTCCTTTGCCTTTTCTAAATCCAGCTTGAACATCTAGAAGATCTCGGTTCACTTACTATTGAAGCCTAGCTTGGAGAATTTTGAGCATTACTTTGCTAGCATATGAAATGAGTGCAATTATGCAGTAGTTTGAACATTCTGTGGCATTGCCCTTCTTTGAGATTGATATGAAAACTGACCTTTTCCAGTCCTGTGGCCACTGCTGAGTTCTCCAAATGTACTGGCATATTGAGTGAAGCACTTGGATCTATTGAGTGAACCATTGGGTCTACTGGCTTTCCAGCTTGGCACATGCAGAGCTTGGGACATCTCAGCTTCCCTGGTTGTGTGAGCCAAGTCCTTATAGTAAAAAATTTCTTTTTCTCTGCTGCCTGGAGAGCCCTGATTAATACATTGTGGGGAAGGTTAAGCAAAGATGTAGTCTCAGTGGCCATCAGCCTCAGCAGGATCCCATGGGGAGCTCCAGAGCATAATTATACCACAGAGTTGGCCCCACCTTGAGGTCAGAGGCTAGCCTTTATACTCCCATTAGTCAGTTCATGAGCTCTGCTCCTAGGGTGGTGTGAAGACGCTGAAGCAGCTCCTGGGAGAAGGAGGCAGCTGTGAGATTTCTGCTGACAGTCATAGAAATGGGGGAATAGGAGCATCCCCTGTAGTATGCAAATAATATTAATAGCGGCCATTACTATTCTCAAATTGTGATTTATTTCCCACCCAATAATAAATTAGTTATAAAGGAAACAAGCCAAAACAGAAAAAAATTGTTGACAGTCTCACACTCCAAAATTAATAAATTGCTTTTTCTCCAATCCATGTGTGATCATTTTTTAAACCTAGGTATAATAATAGTATAAAGTCTTAAAGTCATTGAATATATAAAGGTAATAATGCTAATTTTGAAAAGTTCTAATAGCATAGAAGGATATAGAATGGACTTTAGTTTTCCTTCACCTTCATGTTCTTCTCCTCCCCAGACCGAACCCCTATCCACATTAAGTGTGTAACCTTTCAGACCTTTGACTCCATACACACACTCTGTATAGACTCATATATGCACACATACACACATACTCCAGCTGGATTTAATGGGGTATTATTTCATATATTGTTCTATGGCTTGTATTTTCTACCTAACAAATATCTTGGAGACCGTCTCATGTCAGTGCATTTAGATCTTCCTTATTCTTTTTCAAGGGGCTGCATAATTTTGCTAGCTTGTGTGTATCATCATGTATTTAACTATTGGTAGCATTTAGATTTCCCATTGTTTCTTTTACAAACCAGGCAGTAAAGAACTGGATAACATTTTGTGCTCTGTTTTTTCTTTCCCTTGTAGCTCAGCTGGTAAAGAATCTGCCTGCAATGCAGGAGACACCATTGGATTCCTGGGTCAGGAAGATTCCCTGGAGAAGGGATAGACTACCCACTCCAGTATTGCTGGGCTACCCTGGTGGCTCAGATGATAAAGAATCTGCCTGCAATATGGGAGACCTGGGTTTGGTCCCTGGGTTGGGAAGATCCCCTAGAGGAGGGCATGGCAACTGGCTCCAGTATTCTTGCCTGGAGAATCCCCATGGACAGAGGAGCCTGGCGGGCTGCAGTCCATGGGGTTGTAAAGAGTCGGACATAACTGAGCGACTAATCACAGCAACAATGTTGTTATACAGTCATAATTGTTTTTAAATTACACCATACTGTTCTATTAAGTTGATATATCATCATTTATCTAATTATCTCCCTATTGCTGGTTGCATAGGCAACATATGTTTCTATATATATAAAGATATATATATGTGTGTGTGTGTGTGTGTTTACCCTGTCTCCTTTTTAAAAATATGTTCTTATTTATGGCTGCTCTGGGTCTTTGTTGCTGTTCTCAGGCTTTCTCTAGCTGTAGTAAGTGGGGGCTATTCTTTGGAGCACGGGCTCCGGGCACGCGGGCTTCACTAGCGGTGGCGGGTGGACTCAGTACTTGTGCCTCATGGGCCCTAGAGTGCAGGTTCAGTAGCTGTGGTGCACAGGTTAGTTGATCTCCAGCACGTGGGATCTTCCTGGACCAGGGATGAAACCTGCGTCCCCTGCATTGGCAGGCAGATTCTTTACCACTGAGCCCCTAGGGAAACCTTTTAATTATTTTCTTATTCTCAGAAGTAGGACTACTAGGTCAACTCCACTGAGATTGCTTTCCTTTGTATTATGCTAAGCAATCTACTAGACAGCCTCAGCGTGAATGTCGTAGAGGTGCATCCATTGTGTTGATTGTTATATTGTCTTAATAGGAAACACAGTAACTCTACTATGAGAGACAATGCATCCTCAGGAAATAGGTCCTAAAGCCAGTGACAAAACCTGTGCTGAATGATTGTAAAGCTGCATTGGCATTTGCTGTTCACACATGCATGTTTGTGTGGATGGAAACTAAGAAGCAAATAGGTAAAGGTGGAGAGATCTGAAATGCTGGCATTTCTCTGGACTTCCCTGGTGGCTCACTGGTAAAGAACCTGCCTGCCAATGCAGGAGACATGAGTTCGACCCCTGGGTTGAGAAGATTCCCTGGAGAAGGAAATGGCAACCCACTCCAGTATTCTTGAATTTCTCAAGCAGCAATGTGTGCTGTAGCAACAACACTCATAATGAAGAACAGTGATTCATAGTCATCCATAGAATAGCTTTGGCTATATGCATTCTGGGGGGGATAATAATATTGAAATCAATATTATTAT
Organism: Cephalophus harveyi; assembly: GCA_006410635.1. Classification (NCBI taxonomy): domain Eukaryota; kingdom Metazoa; phylum Chordata; class Mammalia; order Artiodactyla; family Bovidae; genus Cephalophus; species Cephalophus harveyi. The sequence goes on from SJYT01084587.1 coordinate 55,864, forward strand.
AGCTAAAATCAATATTATTAATACTAATGTTGCTGTGTTCAGTCACTCAGTCATGTCTGACTCTTTGTGACCTGATGGACTGCAGCATGCCAGGATGCCCTGTCCTTCACTATTTCCTGGAATTTGCTCAAACTCATGTCCATTGAGTCGATGATGGCGTCCAACCATCACATCCTCTGTCACCCCTTCTGCTCCTGTCTTCAATCTTTCGTAGCATCAGGGTCTTTTCCAATGAGTGTGTTCTTTGCATCACGTAGCCAAACTATCTGGAGAAGGAAATGGCAACCCACTCCAGTATTCTTGCCTCAAGAATCCCATAGAGAGAGGAGCCTGGCCTGGGAGCTTCAGCTTTAGCATCAGTTCTTTGAATGAATATTCAGGGTTGATTTCCTGTAGGATTGACTGGCTTGATCTCCTTGCTGTCCAAGGGTCTCTCAAGAGTCTTCTCCAGCACCACAGTTTGAAAGCACCAGTTCTTCGGTGCTCAGCCTTCTTTATGGTCTATCTCTCCCATCTGTACATGACTACTGGAAAAACCTTAGCAAAAAATGTATGGACATTTGTTAGTAAAGTGATGTCTCTGCTTTTTAATACTCTGTCTAGGTTTGTCATTGCTTTTCTTCCAAGAAGCAAGTGTCTTTGAGTTTCATGGCTACAGTCACTATCCGCAGTGAGTTTGGAGCCCAAGAAAATAAAGTCTGTCACTGTTTCCCCTGTTTCCCCATCTGTTTGCCGTGAAGTGATGGGACCAGATGTGATGATCTTAGTTTTTTGAATGTTGAGTTTTAAGCCAGTTTTTTCATTCTCCTCTTTCACTTTCATCAAGAGGCTCTTTAGTTCTTCTTTGCCTCCTGCCATAAGGGTGGTGTCATCTGCATATCTGAGGTTATTGATATTTCTCCTGGCAATCTTGATTCCACCTTGTGCTTTATCAAGCCTGGAATTTTGCATGATGTGTTCTGCATGTAAGTTAAATAAGCAGGGTGACAATATATAGCCTTGGTGTACCCCTTTCCCAATTTGGAACTAGTCTGTTGTTCCATGTGTGGTTCTTGTTGCTTCTTGTCCTGTATACAGGTTTCACAGGAGGCAGATAAAGTGATCCGGTATCCCATCTCTTTAAGAATTTTCCACAGTTTGTTGAGATCCACACAGTTAAAGGTTTTAGCGTAGTCAATGAAGCAAAAGTAGAGGATTTTGGGGAATTCCTTTGCTTTTTCTATGGCCTAATGGATGTTAGCAATTTGTTCTCTAGTTCCTCTGCCTTTTCTAAATCCACACTTGAGTTAAAATATGGGTATTTGCTATGTGTCAGGAATTGATTTAAGTGTTTTATTTCGCACATTTAAAATCTACATAGCAATTCTTTGAGGTACATGCTAACTGACTTCAGTTATAGACTCTTTGCGACCCCATGCCAGGCTTCTCTGCAAATGGGATTATCCAGGAAGGAATACTAGAGTGGGTTGCCATGCCCTCCTCCAGGGGATCTGCCCTACCTAGGGATTGAATCTATGTCTCTTATGTCTCTTGGATTGTAGATGAGTTCTTTACCACTAGCACCACCTGGGAAGTTCTCTTTGAAGTGAGTTCTTTGATATTGCTTTTTAATAGATAAAGAAACAAAAGAAATAAGGTAACTTAGTCAAATCTCCCAGTTGGTAGATGGCAGAGCTGGGATATGACCAGACTTGGTCTGATTTCTTGATCACAGCGCTTTGTATCTTTTTGGTAAAGGATCATCTAACACCTACTTACGTGTTTGATTTTCAACCAAGTGACTGTCATTCAAGGGGACAAATACTGGATGATATTAAAGCCAACACTGTAGCTGAGATACTGTACAAAGAAAGAGTTGTTAGTTGAACTGCTTTGTAGACAATTTGTATGGGACTCAGGCTGTCAACTTTGAGGAGAGGTGGTCTTAGAAGAAAATTAATGGGTTTTAAACTTATTTTGAATTCTAAAGGAAAAGCCATAAAATTATTGATGTGACTGCATGTCTCTTAGAACAGATGAGTTAGATAATGAGAGATTTCTGATAAAAAGACTTAAAAGCTAAAAAATACCAGTTCTGCATTCACTTACCTCGTGCAGGAGGGAGATTTCTGAAAGAGCAATATCTTTCTTCACTACTTCATTCCAGGTGGCTGCCCTGTGTGGAAATAAGTAAGTAATGGTGGTTCATTATGGCAAAAGAAAGAAAGAAAGAACAAACCCATTGTGGGGAGTAGGTGGAGGAAAATGGGGGATTATGCCTATTAAAAATATTAATACTAAGTAGTTTGATAGTCATAAAAGGGTTATTTTACAGGAGTAATTTGAATCTGGAAAAGGGAAAGATATTGCCGTACTTTTGAGAGATGCTAAAGATCAAGAAATTAATTTGAAAATAGTATCAGCTCTATAGCCACTGGGTCAGAGATGTTTATGCTGTCATATCTCATGCAGGCTTGAGAAGTCATCCAAAAACATAGAAATTCATCTCATTAGAACCTCTTCTCCATATGCAGTTTCCAGGTGCTCAAAGAAGATTTATTTCTGACAAATGAGTGATAATATCTAACGTCATTAGCAGTGATAGTCTAACACTCTGAAACACATCTTGGAAGATAGAAATTTAATTAGATGCACTCCCTTCTGTGGTTAGGGGACTGAATTGGGCTGGTGAGCTGCCAGCCCAGATATGCCTTGCTTCCCTTCCTATAACTTTAACAACACTCCAAGTTCAATGTACCTAAATTACAACTGGGTTCCCCTAGGAACTTTGCTACAAGAGGAAATTTATCCTTTCAGTTATACATGGTTCCACGAGCACCACCACAGCCACCACGGCTCTCTGTGCTTGCCAAGGCCAGGTCCCCTGCTAAATGCCTTCTGAGGTTCATCTCCTTTGATCTTCCCACACTCTTGAGGGAGGGAGAAGCCAAGTCAAGTTTCCCAGTGCATGCAGGGAGCGGGTTCTGTCCCCTGTGTTGTTGCTCATTGCCTGGCGGGGAGCTGGGTCAGGGAGCTGTTAGGGGAATTGGCTTTTGCCCCTGAAGATTTCCTTCTGTTCTAGTGTGCACCTGCTTGTGGTTTCCTAGGATTTTTCTAAAAATTCTAGCTGGTTGCAAGCCATTCAGACTTGTTTTTTCAAAGAACAGAGTTTTGAACATCACCATTCCCACAAATGTATTTTTTGAAAGGGCTTATAGCTCTCTGAGCACTCTGGATATTAACTGAAGGGGTCTGAAGATTCTCTCTTGGATATATCTGAAGACCATAGAGCCCGCAGTTCTTGAGTCAAGATTATAGATCAAAGTTAATCTCTTCTAAGGTGCTTCCCTGGCAGCTCAGAATGTAAAGAATTCACATGCAGATGGTAAGGAATTTGCCTGCAATGCAGGAGACCTGGGTTTGATCCCTGGGTCAGGAAGTTACCCTGGAGAAGGAAATGGCAACCCGCTCCAGTATTCTTGCCTGGAGAATCCCATGGACAGAGGAGCCTGGTGAGCTAAAGTCCATGAGATCACAAAGAGTTGGACACAACTGAGCAACTAACACTTTCACTCTCTCTTATAAAATGGGATAATCTACCCTAGTATCTTCTTATATGTATTCTGTGAAAACGAGCCCTGTAAGATACTCGACAAAAAAGGGGCTCCAAGGGCAAGCATGTATTGCAGATAGGAATCTTAGTGTGTATACTTGGTTGTATGGTGAAATAAATTGCAATTCCTTATTTGCTGTGAATCAATTTGATGTTAACTCTTATCTGCCATCCCTCCAGACTGATAGGAAATTATAACTTGGACATATTAATACTTGGAGTTAATAAAGGAATTCTTTACTAATTAATAAAGGAGTTCTTTCCTTTTCTCCTTTCCAGGAGTTGTATCAGGATTCTGTGGTCTCACCAATGTCTAGGCATTGGGGTGATGTCTGGGAGAGTGGTGCCCGCTCCCCCAAGCTTCACTCTCTCTTCAGGTGGGGTCTGGGCTGCCGCTGTACGGTGCTTGGGGCATGGGGTCTTTGGTGAGGTGGGAAGCTCAACTATCTGACATGAGGCTGGGAGGGAATAGTGATCATGTGTTCTAGCTCTTGGGATCCCTAAACCTCTCTTTCCTCCAATCCTGTTGGATTTGGAAATAGAATCAAGAAACACTGCCGCGGCTCTTTGTTGAGGCAGGAAAGAATAGAACCTGCTTTTCCCTCTGATGCAGAAAGGAAAAGAGAAAAGATAGGGAGAAAATATGAACTTGCATTCTACAGAGGCATCTTGTAAGTTTGGGAAACTTTCTTGGATTTCTACAGTATATAGTAATATATCAAAGACTCTGAGAAGTCCTATAATAGGAGAATATATTTACATTTACTTAAACCAAAAAGTCCAAAATTTATTTGAGCACTGACTCTATGAAGAGTCCACAGAACTCGTGTTCTGGCTATGTGCTTGAGGAAATCTTTAGTAGCTCTGTGAGGACCCATTATTTTCCATGCCTGGGAGATCATAAGAGCAGGTTCTGGTGACTTCTCACAGAGGGACAATTCCGATTTCTGTCCTATAGATCCTAACTCTTCCGTATCTCCATTTCCCACAGCCTTTCTAATGTTACAAAGCTGTGGTTTCCAATGTTTCTGAAATGGTTATCCTTTCCTTAGTGCTTCCCAGGGACTTCTAGGTGACTTTGATACCTCCATTAGGCATCAAGAACATAGGCAAATCACTTGGCATTATCAATGCAAGGAGCCCCGAGGCACAAGGCACTTGAGATCTATTCCTAGAGTGCACTCCTTGAATGCGCACATGACTGTTACACCCATACAGAGAGATTGACCAAGTTTGGGATAGTAACCAAGATTAGAGCTGAGCACTAGTATAGGCCCAAGAAACCTACAGTAGCCTCATCACTGCTAGAAATCAAGGACTCAGGCTCTAAGTTCAGCAAACAGGAAACTCATAGGACTTTTTATTACATAATGAACTGAAAAGCGAGATGAGCTTGGGCCACAGGAGGAAGACAGAAGTCCTGCTCTGTCACTGCCTGTGTGTATCAGTTTATTCTTCTAATGAAGCTTGTGTGAAGTTTTAGTTCTTCTTCTGTCTTTTGGATTCACTGCTGCTAAGGTACCCAGTGACCAATTGCCCATTCCTGGGTCCTGTTTTCCTCCATATTCCTTTGTTCCACTTATCATTTCTCATTTATGATCCCTACTCCATCAGAGTTTTCTGTATCCTCAGCCAGGTAAGGGAAACCAAGCTGAGTAAACAAAACCGTGCTGAGATGGGAGATGCCAAGGGTTCAGAGCCTGCACTGCACTCTCACGGCACCAGTCTGCATGCCCCTCTCATTAGGAGAATTTCAGAGAAGAAACTTTAGGCAGGAGGCTTTTTCTGGAATCACATCTCTTGATGTTTTCCCTCAATTTGGTCTGGCCTTAAGAAGGGAGTGGTAAAGGACAGCTAAGGCCACAGTCCTTCACACATCCACTTCTGGTCCCTTCAGTGGTGAAGGAAGGGGTTAGTCCTGCTTCCTTCCGCTTTCACAAGCTTCTGGTCCAAAGCCTGAGGCCTGAGCTAATTTTGTTGACTTTTGTTATTTTCCTCTGTAAGTGGAAGAAAACCCCAATCCCTGAAGGAAACCAAGTATAACGGTAAACCTCAGCAGTGTCAGAATTGGAATCATTGCAGGGGTTGGGGTGAGTTTGGCTGTCTGCTTGGGGCTCCTGGGGAACAAAAGAGAGTGGATGACTCCAAGAGGGCAAGAAAAGGCTGGGGTTCCTCTGTGCTAGCTGATTAGGGGGCTTTCAGTTGGGCCAACTTAATTCTTCTTTCTCCACTTAGATGACCCTGAAAATCTTGGCTTAACTGCAGAGCTATATCAATTACAATAATTTACATGAATTATTTACCAATTATTCTAAATTACCAGCCTGCATGATAATGATTATGCATATAATCAAACATGTGCCAGATCAACTTGGTTGTAAGATTTATTCAATTCCAATACTAATCACTGTGCACATCTGCTGAGTCTCTGTGAGTTGCTCACAGAGTATGGACATTTCCTCACACCTTGAGAACAATGGAGTTACCATTGTAAGACACTTGGAGTCACTGACGGGTTGAGGGAAGAGAGAAAGTAAGCAAAGATGATTAGTATCTGCTCCCAAACCCCACAAATCTAGATGATACATTTTAAAGATAAACTAAGTCCAATTGTGGGGCTTCCCTGGTGGCTCGATGGTAAAGAACCTGCCTGCCAATGCAGGTTAGACGTAAGACATGTCGTCAATTCCTGGTCCAGGAAAGTCCTCTGGAGGAGAAAATGGCAATCCAGTCCAGTATTCTTGCCTGGAGAACTTCATGAACAGAGGAGCCTGGCGGGCTGCAGTCCACGGAGCCAAAAAATGTCAGACACAGCTTAGCAACTGAACAACAACAAAGTCAATTGTACTTCATTAGAATATGTTTCCATTCTCAGTAATGTGAACTTACATCTTATTCCCATTTCTGCTGTAACCTCTAATATAGTAGGAATTCAATAAACATTTCTTGAGTTGAACAGAATTTGTAGTGGCACTAAGCTCTATTTCATGGCCCAAAATATCAACTGTCTTTATCACAAAGTGATATACTGAGACTATTTCTTCCACTATTCTGTAGGTTCATAAGATCACACACAGGATTTAATGGAGGGATTATGAAACATCACTCATAGAATGAAATCTGTAATGGTGTGGCTTGAGTTCATGACACTTGTGGCACTTATCACGCTACAGGGGTAATGTCACATTTCCTGCGAAGGGGGGCTGAGCTTGTCTACTGCTTAAACACACATAGCAATGAGTTAGGCCAGTGTTAATGCAAAAGCTATGTGTGCTGTGCTGTGTCGCTCAGTCGTGTCCGACTCTTTGCGACCCCATGGACTGCAGCCTGCCAGGCTCCTCTGTCCATGGGATTTTCCAGGCAAGAATACTGGAGTCAGTTGCCGTGCCCTCCTCCAGGGGGATCTTTCCAACCCAGGGATTGAGCCCAGGTCTCCCACATTGCAGGTGGATTCTTTACTGTCTGAGCCACCAGGGAAGCCCAAGAATAGTGGGTAGCCTATCCCTTCTCCAGGGGATCTTCTGACCCAGGAATTGAACTAGGGTCTCTTGCATTGCAGGTGGGTTCTTTACCAGCTGAGCTACCAGGGAAACTCCAAAAGCTGTGTGTAGGTAGTACCAATTAACCCATGTTTGTTAAGTTGTTGGAAAAAATGTTCTGAGAATGGCATTTACGCATGGCATAATTTCAAGCAATACAATTGAAATTGTGCAATAATGAAATGGTGCAGTAGTGAAAGGCAGAACTTACTCCCTCACCCACACCCCCAGTTCCACTCTCCAAAGTCACATACTGTCAATAGTTTCTGTTGATTCTGCCCATAAATTTCCTATGCGTATATTTGTATATATGTAGATTGTTTGTTTGAAAATTAAGCAATTAGTAATTATGTAATTATTAAGACATGATTATAATTATTAAGACATGATTATAATTATTAAGACATGATTATAATTATTAAGACATGATTATAATTATTAAGACAATGATATACAAAAAGTATATCATTTATGAATAATGTCACAAAGACATGTGTTCCCACCCTTCAATTTAATTAAGTGAGTAAGTATAAATGCCCTTTATACTCATGCATCTTTACTCTTACTACTATCGTCATGCAAGCATTTTAATACTTCCTCCGGATTGCATCTCCTTCGAAGAGGTAACTACTCTTCTAAATTTAGTTCTCATGCCCACTTTTTATAACTTTATGATTATATTTATGTATCCTAAGCAAGACATAGTAATGCTTTTAAACAGTATGTTTGTGAAATCATATCATCTATGTTTTTCTGTCATGATTTTTCACTGTTTTGTAAAAGTCATGCATTGGATACATATAACTATAGTTTATTCATTGTCATAGCTGTCTGATATTCCATTATATGAATATATCATAAGGTGTGTATTAGTTTTCTTTCTGATGTATAGGTTGTTTTCAGTTTTTGTCACCACAAACTATCATGAGCAATCTTGTATGTGCCTCCTCATGTAATTGTGTGAGTTTCTCTAAGACATTGATGTATATCCTGGCATGAAACTGCTCAGTCATGGGAAATGCATATTTTAAACTTTTCTAAATATTGCCAAATAGTTCTTCAAAGTGGCTATATGTATCCTTTTAGCATTTATTTTTAAATAATAAAAGGAACTTGTCCCAGGGTTCTATATATATATAATAGGCAATCAGTAGGTTTTAGAATTGTATTGCTTTACTTACGGACATCCGTTTCTTTTCTGGATGTGTGTTTTCAGCAAGAGGATGGGCTGAGATTTAAACCTAGGACTTCTGTCTCAAACCTCTGCACTTCCTGTTGCTTTATGCCCTGTCTCCTCTTTACCTGATGTACATAACCTCCTTGCATGTGTATCTTGCAATGGCAGAAACCTGAGCCTAAATGTGAATATGAGTCCGTGGGTAGCTTGGGCTGTACTTTGTTCATGGGCCGGTAATGAAGAACCTAATTCTTTGGTTTCCTTTAGTCTTTGCTGCAATGTCATGTTTCTTCTCTTCCTCCTTTTCCTCCTCCTCCTTCTAAGCCTTAATACCATTTTTTGGAGGCTCAAGTAATACAGGTCCCCCATCCAAATCTTTGCACCCCATACTCATTTTGCTCCTCAGACTAACTACCACGAAATGTGGGTAGCCATCCTTCCAGTTTCCTGTGAAGACACTCCTTGAGACCATGCCACACACTGTTTCCCACCCAACTATCACCTGCTAGTTTTAATCTCATCGATGATTCCCGCCTAAAACAGTTATTACTGTAGTGGTTGCCAGCTAGTGATGTAAACGCTTATGTAGACCTCAAAATGACCTCAAGAAATGCACTCTGTTATTAACATTGTGAGAATAAACAAAGCAGGAAGGGGAATTGGTGACCATGAAGGGCTAATTGTTATCATCTAACTTCTGAATCCTGACTCAATATACAAAAAACATCCCTAAAATCAAACAACCCAATCTACTGGAATTAGATTAATCCACCATAGCAATGGGCTAATGCTGAAAATATTCAAATTAAGATTAAAAGGTGTAGAAGGGGTACTAAAGTCTCCTTTTGCATCTTCAAGAATATGACTGTATGAGAATTTAAAGATGTGTGTCTATTATTCTGTACCTTAAAAAAGAGCACAGCATAGTTCAGCATAACACTGTTCCAACAACTTGTACCTCATCCGGAAGTATTTGCTGAAGTTGTTAAAAAAAAACTTATCTTCAGAGGTGTTCAACAGCAGAAAGGATTTTCTGGACCCAAGGTCCAAACTCAAAAAAGCTTTAGTTGATATTTTATTCTAACAGGACCTGCGGGGGTCAACTTCTCTTGAAAAGTAAGGTTATAGTTTCAGTGGGCATCAAGAGACATGTTCCTGCTTCTAATCCTTATGTTTTAAAAACATGTATATTGGGGGAGAGACTGCTTCATGTCCTTATCAAGTAGGGCATAACAAAATTGGAAATTGGTTTGTGATTTATTGCACCTCCAGTGACACACTGAAGTGTGTAGTAAACTTAACTTTGGGTCTACACAGTAGCTGCTTGCACAGCATGACTGAAGAAAGACCGTGTGAGCAGGAGAGGTCGCAGATGAATGAGGCTAGAAATGGAAAACTTCCACCGGTGCAGGCAGCACAAATGCGTGTTGTTCACACTTGCATTCCGTCTTTGTGGCTAGTGGGAACAGAGACTCAGAAGGCCCTGAAGGTCCCTTTCTCTTCCTTCCTCCAGCCACCTGGACCCGTGAAAGTCCATCTGATACAAGGGGCTCTTTGTTGGTTGTCAAGTCAGGGCTGCTACCGGTCGGCAAGCAAAGCAAGTCAAGCCGAAGTCCAGGCTGCGGTGGCACAAGGCCATATTGTTGCAGCCTCAAGCTCGGGAGGCCTTTCTTGGCAAGCAGGACACTTTGAACACCCACAGGAGCCCCGGGGTTGTGGACATAGACGAGGATGGGGAAAATATTTGATAGCAGAGCCCTTTCTGGAAACTCCCACGTGGTGAACAAGGATGTGCAGTGTAATTTTGGTTTCATGTTCAAATTCCTTGAAGCAGGCTTTAGAACTGTATCGGGTTCTCAGATCGTTCCTCTTAATGAAATCGCCAAAAGCAACACTTTAGCGTTAGGATTCCATCACAGTAATGTAAACCAAAAAGGGGCTAATTTACATCTGTGCCCACGCCATTAATGGAAATTGGTTATTAGCTATTTATGTTAAGGAGCAGCAATATAAAACATAAAGGTAGTTTTATTAACTACATTTTGCCCTCTGAAATCTGCTGTGCATGGAGTTTACATTCAGTGACTTTTTACCCCCTGCTCCATGCATTATGGCATTTACACTGCCTAATTAGCATATTTATTAACAAATTACTGCCCCCTTCTGCAATTTGCATTTGATACAATAACACATCAACCACAGTGAAGTTAACAAGACCATCCCATGCTCTGCTCTAGTGATTCTTCTGGAATGTTGCATTAGCCTTTTTAGTCTTCTCTTGTCTTCATCTCTTTTTAGGTAATTAAAGAAAAATGTCATTTACAAACAGTGATAAAGCAGGAATAATGGGGATGTAAGTGAGTTTCGGCATATCCCTTTTTTTTTTTTTTTTTGAGACTATGAGAAGGTGTGAGCAGGGATGTGGGACTGGGGAGGAATCAAACCTTGTGTCTCATCCTTGCCTCAGTGAGGCCTCTTGCTACCACTGTGGGAAACATTCTGCCTCCAGCAAGAGACTCACTTTTTTCTCTCGTCCTGATCACTCTAGGATGCAGAAACTTTAAGTTAGAAGTCAAGAGCAAAGAGATGTGGAAACAGTCCTTGGGAAATTAAAAAAGAATACATTTATGTACATCCATTCAGTTCAGTCGCTCAGTCGTGTCCGACTCTTTGCGACCCCATGAACTGCAGCACGCCAGGCCTCCCTGTCCATCACCAACACCCAGAGCTCACTCAAACTCATGTCCATTGAGTCAGTGATGCCATCCAACCATCTCATCCTCTGTCGTCCCCTTCTCCTCTCGCCTTCAATCTTTCCCAACATCAGGGTATTTTCAAATGAGTCAGTTCGTCGCATCAGGTGGCCAAAGTATTAGAGTTTCAGCTTTGGCATCAGTCCTTTCAATGAATATTCAGGACTGATTTCCTTTAGGATGGACTGGTTGGATCTCCTTGCAGTCCAAGGGACTCTCAAGAGTCTTCTCCAACACCACAGTTCAAAAGCATCAATTCTTCTGTGCTCAGCTTTCTTTGTAGTCCAACTCTCACATCCATACATGACTATTGGAAAAGCCCTAGCCTTGACTAGATGGACTTTTGTTGGCAAAGTAATGTCTCTGCTTTTGAATATGGTGACTAGGTTGGTCATAATTTTCCTTCCAAGGAGCAAGTGTTTTTTAGTTTCACGGCTGCAATCATTTTTTATCAAAACTTCCCGAACTGAGTTTCTCAAACAAATAATACTGATGCCTGGGTATCAGGCATCAAAATAAAACTTTTGAAAAGTAGATCCCAGGAGATTCCAACTGTAGTCAGGGTCGAGAACTGCTAACTGCTTTATAGATTAGATTTTCAAATCTTTTGGTTTATTTTTTATGATAACCACCTAATGGAGTGTATGTGAAGCTATTTAAATGAATTTTTAACGTTAAATAATTTGGAGTGGAACTTAGTATAAAGCCTTGAAGTAATTGGAGTTCATATATAACGGTTATCCATTCTGGGCAGGGACTCATCAAAGCCTTACATTTTCACAAATGGCTTCACTTTAATTCCACCCTCAAAGCAGTATTCACAGAAGGACTTTCTGATGCTTCATGGACTTAGGAGGACAGGTTGCTTCCAGCACACCTCTTTCACTTTCTTGTCTCCTTTAGGCTCCCTATTGCCCCTTTTCTCTTGTTCTATGCTTAGATATTATTTCTTGACTGTATATCTAATGTTTCCTTGCAAATGGCTTGAAATGCCATAAAAATATAATGCAAATAACCAGAGTCATTTAGAGAGATCTGACAGCTAAAAAGAGAGGTGGGAGGGAAATGTTACTGTGGTTATAATATTAAAGAATTTTGTTAGTGGTAACTATGCTTTTCCTGGGGCTTCCCCAGTGGCTCAAAGGTGAAGAATTTGCCTGCAGTGCAGGAGATGTGGGTTCAATTCCTGGGTCGGGAAGATCCCCTGGAGAAGGGAATGGTAATTCACTCCAGTATTCTTGTCTGGAAATCCATGGACAGAGGAGCCTGGTAGATGGAGGTCTGTGGGGCTGCAAAGAGTTGGACATGACTGAAGCAACTGAGCGCGCAGTGCAGATGCTTTCCCTGGGGAAGCTGTCATTCTCCCCTTGTAATTTTATCCTGGGCCAAGAAAGCACTGTAGGGAATGGGCACCATAGTCCCAAATTCTTCCTCTATGCTTCTCTGACCTCATCACCCATGATTTCTTCATATTTGACTTAAATCTATGTCAGAAAGAGGAGAAACACCTAAGTCAACTGCTTAAAGTTGAAACAAAGGCCCAAAAGGAAGGGAGAATCCTTTCATGGATTTCCACTGTTTTTGATGCTGAAGAAGGTTAAAGGTGAGAAGTCCCACCTTATGTGATGAGTACGCTTTGACTCCATGACCCTCAGGTGCAATTAAAAAAACCCATATTCCTTTTTGCTTAAAAAGTCAAGTTAGATATGACTTAAAAATGTGTTTTAAGCACCTATGACATCTACAACCTTGGGGAGATACCCTAACCGTGCACCTTGTTCTTAGGGGAGGGGCGCCCAAAGCTTGGGTTCTTGATATATGAGTCGCCTCTCCCTGCCAGCTGTGCTTAAGACACGTATCAGCACAGGGACAGGAGACAGGACAGACTAGTTCATCAGAGTAAGACTTAGATGGTCAGTCTAGTGATAAGGAGTCTAGTGCAAGGAGATCCAACCAGTCCATCCTAAAGGAGATCAGCCCTGGGTGTTCTTTGGAAGGAATGATGCTAAAGCTGAAACTCCAGTACTTTGGCCACCTCATGCGAAGAGTTGACTCATTGGAAAAGACCCTCATGCTGGGAGGGATTGGGGACAGGAGGAGAAGGGGATGACAGAGGATGAGATGGCTGGATGGCATCACCGACTCGATGGACATGAGTTTTAGTGAACTTTGGGAGTTGGTGATGGACAGGGAGGCCTGGCGTGCTGTGATTCATGGGGTCACAAAGAGTCGAACATGACTGAGCGACTGAACTGAACTAGTGATAATTCCATGGAACTATATTATTTCTTATCAAGCTCATAACTGCCCAAGAATGATACTCAGACCAGCGTCCAGGTGTCCATCTGTCCTGCCCAGTATACACAGTAACATTAATAAGCAACACCCTATATTGATTTAGCATTTAAACTATGGAAGGGAAGTTAGTTAATTTAATAAAAAAAACCCATTTTATTGATATAGGATTGACATGTGAAAAGCCATTTGTATCCAGTGTATCCAACCTGATGAATCTGGGGTTAAGTGTGTATTTGGAAAACCATCACCATCTTCAAGATCATAAACATATCCCTCTACTCCCAACGTTTCCTCCCACTTTTTATTAGTTTTTGGCAGTAAAAATGCTTAACATAAAATCAATCCTTTTAGCAAATTTTAAATATGCAATACAGAATTGTTAGCTAGAGGCACTGTGCTGAATAGTAGGTCTCTAGAACTTATCTTGTGTAACTGAAACTTGTACCTTTGCCCATCACCTCCCTGTTGCTCTTCCCCCAACCCTGGGCAGCCACCATTCAATCCACTGCTTCTATGAGTTCACCTATTTCAGATTCTACATATATGTGAGCTCATACAGTATTTGTATTCCTGAGAAGCCAGTTAATGTTAATCTTGAGCATCAAGGAAAAGCAAAAAGACATTAAAGCAGTTTTCTTAGTCTGAAATTAGTTCGTAGGTCCACTAAGGGTCTGGCTGGGCTTTGATAGGTTTGCATACCTCTTGAAATTGAATGAAAAAAAAATTAGAGCAAATTTTGAACACACTTTTTGGATAGAAGGTTTGAGGCAGCTACTAGATTTTCGTGGTGATTCTGGCCTTGTGCTGTGCTTAGCTGCTTAGTCATATCTGACTCTTTGCAACCCCATGGACTGCAGCCTTCCAGGCTCCTCTGTCCATTGGATTCTCCAAGTAAGAATACTGGAGTGGCTTGTCATGGCCTCCTCTGGGGATCTTCCCAACCCAGGGATCAAACTCAGGTCTCCCACATTGTGGGGGGATTCTTTACCGACTGATCCACCAGGGAAGCCCAAGAATACTGGAGTGGGTAGCCTATCCCTTCTCCATGGGATCTTCCTAACCCAGGAATCGAACTGGGGTCTCCTGCATTGCAGGCAGACTTTGCACACTCTTTACCATCTGACTTACCAGGGAAGTCCGATTATGGTCTTAAATGGGTTAATGGGTAAAGGTAAGCACACATGCATGCTAAAACACTTCAGTCATGTCTGACTCTGTGCGACCCTTTGGACTGCAGCTCGCCAGGCTTCTCTGTCCATGGAATTTTCCAGGCAAGAATACTACAGTGAGTTGCCATTTCCTTCTCCAGGGGATCTTCCCGACCCAGAGATCGAACCTGTGTCTCTTATGTCTCCTGCATTAGCAGGTGGGTTCTTTACCATTAGTGCTACCTGGGAAGCCCACTACTGTAATCATTACTGATTTTGGAATTTAGGATTATGAGAAAGGTGTATTATGTGGACAGGATGGGATCTTCACATAAGCCTTGACAAACAAATATTTGCAGCCACCACAGATGTGCTAAACTATAGAAGGTTGACTCTTCAGTTCTAAAGCCTCCTCCTACTCTTGTTCCCTTGGGTGTCAGGTTACTCAGAATAGGAACCCAAGAGAGCCAAATGAATGCAGGGGAAATAAGGAACCAGTAGCAAGGCAGGCATTTCCTAGGCTCAACCTGTCCTGGCAGAGCCAAGCAACTAGGGTGAAACTGAGGGGCTGGGTGCTCTGGTGGAGCTGGAGAGGCAGTAGCCAAGGGCACAGTATTCCATGACATTTGATGTGTTTCCCTGTTGGTACACGTGAATCTTTAGTGGTACTGGAAAATGTGAGTGGTAACTACTGATTTCTTCATCCTGTAAAATAATAGACTCAGGGGTTTCTTTGAGGAAAGAGAGCCACATGGTGCTACATAAATTTCATTACTGTTATTATCATCACTCTGATTTTAATTTGATTTAAAAATTTTATTGGTCCTAATTGTAGCAGTTATGAATGTTGATGTTATTTGCTGCCATTTCTAATTTCTATAAAGAATACAGATCTTTGCTTCTTAATAATTGAAAATGACTGCTGCTTAATGGATACATGTATTCCTAGGGAATTTCAATCTTTGACTTTGACATTAAGGGTTAGTATGTATTATCAGTTCTTTTAAAAATTATGTTTTCCAAGTCCAGTCATGTCAGATCTATATGATTTAATAGTCTGATGTTTTTCATTATGGAGGAAAATTAGTCAATTTGGAATGGAAAAGTAAAATAAACATTTTTATATGAAAGATAAGAATAGTTCTTAATGACATTTAGCTATTGGCTTTTGCTAAAGATTTTTTTTTTTTTCATTTGGAGTAATGCCAGTTGGGTGTCTACAGATAAAGGGTAAGAGTATGTATTTGGCTGTATGAGGCACACTTTGTAGGTCCTAAAGAGTTAAAACATATTTGGATCACTCTTATTAAATAGCCTGCTATATTAGGAAGACTTGTATAAATACCCAGGAAAGGCCTTGGGAGAACATAACCTACTACATTCTATTTGTGTTATGTGTCACTGAATGCATAATCTAATTTTAAATATTAAACTCTAATTATAAAAGACCCATTTCCTGAAGCAGGGGCCATTGGGGCAGAGGGTGGTAGGACCTGAGGGGTGAGTCACAGGGCCAAATGAGTGAGTGGGTGGGGATAATAACTGGCCAGAGGGTATAGGATCATTCCTTAGGTTGCAAATATCCTGGGAGAGAAACTCAGAACTGGGTTTGTTCTTGCGGTTTATAACCCAGATGTACGCGGATGTAGCTCTACAGACAGCCCTCATATTATGAAGAATACTAATAATCTGTAATTTTGATCCAGGGGCAGGGAAGTCCATAGAGAAGAACCCTAAGTAAGTAATATGAGAGTACATTGCACTAAGTGGTCTGTGGTTCAAGAACAGTTAACTGGAGGAGAGGAGATGTGGGTTCATACTTTTGTTGAGAATCTTGGGGTAAGATTCCTTTGTATAATTGACTGATCCTATGTGCATTTTCTTTACTCATTTCCCCCAGCTCTTTAGATTTTTTTTTTTTCAGTAAATGCCGTTTGAATCCAACTGCTTACCTCCATTGTACTAAGGGAAACAAGAAAAGAATATTGGTTCTGGACTGGAACCCAGAGAAGAGTGGGCTCATATGGGTAATCCAGGACTATTTTCCTATTTTCAGGTCAACTGATTAGCAAGCTTAATTCTTTGTCATAGGCACATATTCTGGGGATGCAGACATGGGCATCTTTGGAAGGCCATTATTTTGCCTACCAATGATGGTTCAACGTCAATGCCGTCTAATCCCGCAGCCGCTAGCCACATGTGGCTGTTTAAATTTAATTCAAAACGTCTAGTTCTGTTACCGAAATCACAAGTCCGTGTGCCTGACACACAGTGATGTCCATCAATACTAAACATTACAGTTTGGAACAGAGAAAGTTTATTACAGGTTCATACAAAGAGATGGGTGACTCATGCCCTAAAAACCCCAAAGTTACTGAAAGCTTTCAGCAAGTCCCTTTAAAAGCAAAAGGTGAGGGATGGGCATGGTTAGTTGTTGCAGACTTCTCGGGGTCAGATCCTTTGTTCTTGAGGTCCAGTCATAGTTAGGTAACAATGTTCCTTTAACTCTCTACCAGGTGAATGTTATTCTTTATCCTGACCAGAAAGTGCCAAGTCCCAAGGTACAGCTTTCACCCTCCAAGGTTCCAGTCCTGGCTAAGACGAGGCAGATCTCAGCTGGCAGCTCTTTCAGGGCCAGGTTCCCATATCCTGCTCAGTCATCTCTAGGGAGACAGGCATCCAACCCAACTGGCCCCCAGTCTCCTCAGACTGCCCAAACGGGGAGACCAGGTTTCATAGACTGTGACCAGCCAGCCAACCACTGCTAGTGGGTTGCAGAGACAGGGCTGAGGGAGAGGTTCACTGCTCCTCAAGGCCTGGGCCATGGCTATAGCGGGCCTTAGTGAGGGCTCTGGAGCCCTGCAGGAGATAGTCCCTGGTGCCTCCAGCTCACCCACTGGCCCAAGGCTGGGTAAGCTGGAGGGCCTCCAGGGGAAGGCCTGAATCTGCCTCTTACTTCACTCTCCACCTGATGACCACCATACCACTGACCCTTGACTGAATCACTTCCCCAGTGGCCCCTCATTGACATTTACCTGTGGGCAGGCCCACTGCGGTGCTGAACAGTAGCTGAGCGGGACAGCTAACAGTCGCTCACTGAGAGTTTGTTGCTTGTGGGCGGGGCCCACTGAGGCACTGAGCAATGGCTGAGCAAGGCCTGTTGCCTAGTAACAGGCTGCCTGCTAAGGGCCATGCTCACCCTGCTCAGTCACGTCAGCCGCGAGGCAAGTTCTCAGTAGCTTCATGTAGTCATTGGTTAGCATAATGGGCTGTGCCACTCTAGAGAGGCAGGACGTGCCCGCAAATGTAGGTCCTGGCACTTCTCAGCCTCTTCCACTGAAGAACTCTTGAGAGTGGATGAATCTGCACCCATGCAACAGGAGATATGGAGTAGCCCAATGAGACCCAATTCAAATACCAACATTAAAAAAAAATGTTATTCTCATTTGACTGATTGAAGTGTAGTTAATTTGGGTCTTCTCTGGCGGCTCAGATGATAAAGAATCTGCCTGCAGTGTGGGAGACACAGGCTCAATCCTTGGGTCAGGAAGATCCCCTGGAAAAGGGAATGGCTACCCACCCCAGTATTGTTGCCTGAAGAATTCCATAGACAGAGGAGTTAATTTACAATGTTGTATTAGATTCTGGTGTACAGCAAAATCTACTTGGTGTGGCCTGGAAAATCATTAACCATTGTTAGATAAAGAAATCACGACTATTGCTTTCCCAGTAGAATGCTTCTCATGAATCTCTAAAGAATCTGCCTGCCAGTAGAGATGAAGGGAGATCGCTCCCTGAGTTGGAAAGATCCCCTGGAGAAGGAAATGGCAACCCACTCCAGTATTCTTGCCTGGGAAATCAAACAGAGAAGTCTGACAAGCTCTAGTCCATGGGGTTGCAAAGAGTAAGACATGACTTACTGACTAAACAATACCAACAATACACACACACACACACACACACACACACACACACACACACACACACGTTCTTTTTCATTATAGTTTTTTTTTTAAATAAGAAATTGAATATAATATAGTTCCCTTGCTGTTAATCTATGTTATAAATGATAGTTTGTATCTGCTAATACCAAACTCCTGTTTATCCCTTCACAACTCCCTTTCCCCTTTGGAAACCATAAATTTGTTTTCTATGTCTGTGAGTCTGTTTCTATTTTGTGAATAAGTTCATTTGGGTCAGTTTTTAGATTCTGCATATAAGTGATATCATATGATATTTGCCTTTCTCTGAGTATGATAGGCTACAGGTTCATCCATTTGCTGCAAATGGCATTATTTCATTCTTTCTATGGCTGAATAATATTCCATTGTTTACGGATACAGTACCACATCTTCTTCATCTATTCATCTGTTGATGGACATTTAGGTTGCTTTCATACCTTCAGTTCAATTCAGTTCAGTCACTCAGTCGTGTCTGACTCTTTGCGACCCCATGAACCGCAGCACACCAGGCCTCCCTGTCTATCACCAGCTCCCAGAGTTCACTCAAACTCACGTCCATCGAGTTGGTGATGCCATCCAGCCATCTCATCCTCTGTCATTCCCTTTTTCTCCTGCCCCCAATCCCTCCCAACATCAGAGTCTTTTCCAATGAGTCAACTCTTCACACGAGGTGGCCAAAGTACTGGAGTTCCAGCTTCAGCATCAGTCCTTCCAATGAACACCCAGGGCTGATCTCCTTTAGAATGGACTGGTTGGATCTCCTTGCAGTCCAAGGGACTCTCAGGAGTCTTCTCCAACACCACAGTTCAAAAGCATCAATTCTTCGGTGCTCAGCTTTTTTCACAGTTCAACTCTCACATCCATACGTGACCAGTGGAAAAACCATAGCCTTGACTAGATGGAGATTTGTTGGCAAAGTTATGTTTTTCTGCTTTTGAATATGCTATCTAGGTTGGTCATAACTTTCCTTCCAAGGAGTAAGCATCTTTTAATTCATGGCTGCAGTCACCATCTGCAGTGATTTCGGAGCCCCAAAAAGTAAAATCTGACACTGTTTCCACTGTTTCCCCATCTATTTCCCATGAAGTGATGGGACCAGATGCCATGATCTTCATTTTCTGAATGTTGAGCTTTAAGCCAACTTTTTCACTCTCCTCTTTCACTTTCATCAGGAGGCTTTTTAGTTCCTCTTCACTTTCTGCCATAAGGGTGGTGTCATCTGCATATCTGAGGTTATTGATATTTCTCCCAGCAATCTTGATTCCAGCTTGGAATTCATACCTTGGCTATTGTAAATAGTGCTGCAGTGAACTTGGGGATGTGTGTATCCTGTTTTTTTTTTTTTTGGCTGCCCTGGGTCTTTGTGGCATGTAAGCTCTTTGATGCGGCACGTGGGCCTTCTCTAGTGTAGGGTTTGGGCTTCTCTTGTTGTAGAACATGGGCTCTCTAGTTGCCCTATGACATATTGAATCTTATTTCTCTGATCAGGGATCAAATCTGCATCCCCTGCATTGGAAGGCAGATTCTTAAACCCTGGACCACCAGGAAACTCCCAGGGTATGTGTGACTTTTTGAATTGTATGCACTGAATTGTTGTGAATAAGTTTGGGCTTCTCTTGTTGTAGAACATGGGCTCTCTAGTTGCCCTATGACATATTGAATCTTATTTCTCTGATCAGGGATCAAATCTGCATCCCCTGCATTGGAAGGCAGATTCTTAAACCCTGGACCACCAGGAAACTCCCAGGGTATGTGTGACTTTTTGAATTGTATGCACTGAATTGTTGTGAATATATGCCCAGGCGTGGGATTTCTGGATCACATGGTAACTCTAATTTTAGGTTTTTAAGGACCCTCCCTACTGTGTTCTATAATGGTTGTACCAATTTATATCCCCACCACCAGTGTAGACCTTTTCTTCACATCCTCTCCAGCTTTTATTATTTGTAGAGTTTTTCATAATGTCCATCCTGACTGGTGTGAGGTGATACTTCATTGTAGTTTTGGTATGCATTTCTCTAATAATTAGTGAAGCTGAACATCTTTTCATGTTCTTATTGGACATCTTATGTCTTCTTTGGAGAAATGTCTATATAGGTCTTCTGCCTGTTTTTTATCCTTTGGTTTTCTGCCTATTTTTCAACTGGGTCAAGCACCACTACTTTTGAGACTCTTACTAATTTTTATTTTCTCAATAATATACTCAAGTTTATTTTAATTAAAAATATATTTCTAAATCTACAAGTAAAACTAGCATTCTGGAAAAGTCACCATGTTTACTCCAGAACTCCCTGGGCTTGTTGCCACACACTCCAGTACTGATACATGTAACAACAGGAGAAGCACTGCTGTAGAAATTTCTGGGCGTAGGAGAAATATGGCAAATTGGAAGAGGGCTCCAGGAAACAATGGGGGGTGGGAAGTAGATTAGAGATAAGGAGACCAGCCATCCATAAGAAGATGATTATATATCCTTGTCCTCTTTAACCCAGGTGACATTATGTGACTTGCTTTGGTCAGTGAAAAATGGTCCAAAGTGACACATTTCACTTTAGAGCAGAAGCTTTGAAAACCAGTTCCTTTCCCTCTTTGTAAAGTAATGCCTTGTAATGCCTTTGTAATGCCTTTTTACCCAACAAGAAATAATGTTTCAAGTGAAGGCTGTTCTGTCAGCCTTGATCCCATTATGAAGACAGCGGGGAGCAGAGCTGCAGCTGTCCCATGACAGGCATACGGTGCGAGTAAGAAATTAATTTATATTTTTCAGCCATTGAGATTGTGGGATTACTCGTTACTTCAGCAGATCTTAGACTATCTTGATTGATACAGAAATGTTGCAGGATACTTGAAAGAGGCCTTGGCTGTGTAAAATGTTAAGTAAGAGATATGTTAACTTAAAAGTTGTTACAGCTCATGGGGGATCCTAAGCCTTAAGCTTTATTTATACTGTTTGCTAGTCCTTATACAACAGCCATTCTCTCTTTAGAATTCAAGGTGTTTTTTTTTTTTTTGCTATTTAATTTATGCTTCAGTCAGTTAGTTCAGTCATTTAGTCGTGTCTGACTCTTTGCGACCCCATGAATTGCAGCACGCCAGGCTTCCCTGTCCATCACCAACTCCTGGAGTTCACTCAGATTCACGTCCATCGAGTCGGTGATGCCATCCAGCCATCTCAACCTCTGTCATCCCCTTCTCCTCCTGCCCCCAATCCCTCCCAGCATCAGAGTCTTTTCTGATGAGTCAGCTCTTCGCATGAGGTGGCCAAAGTATTGGAGTTTCAGCTTCAGCCTCAGTCCTTCCAACGAACGCCCAGGACTGATCTCCTTTAGAATGAACTGGTTGGATCTCCTTGCAGTCCAAGGAACTCTCACGAGTCTTCTCCAACACCACAGTTCAAAAGCATCAATTCTTCGGCGCTCAGCTTTCTTCACAGTCCAACTCTCACATTCATACATGACCACTGGAAAAACCGTAGCCTTGACCAGACGGACCTTTGTTGGCAAAGTAATGTTTTTCTGCTTTTGAATATGCTGTCTAGGTTGGTCATAACTTTTCTTCCAAGGAGTAAGCGTCTTTTAATTTCATGGCTGCAGTCATCATCTGCAGTCATTTCGGAGCCCCCCAAAATAAAGTCTGACACTGTTTCCACTGTTTCCCCATCTATTTCCCATGAAGTGATGGGACCAGATGCCATGATCTTCGTTTTCTGAATGTTGAGCTTTAAGCCAACTTTTTCATTCTCCTCTTTCACTTTTATCAAGAGGCTTTTTAGTTCCTCTTCACTTTCTGCCATAAGGGTGGTGTCATCTGCATATCTGAGGTTGTTGATATTTCTCCTGGCAATCTTGATTCCACCTTGTGTTTCTTCCAGCCCAGCGTTTCTCATGATGTACTCTGCACATAAGTTAAACAAGCAGGGTGACAATACACAGCCTTGACGTACTCCCTTTCCTATTTGGAACCAGTCTGCTGTTCCATGTCCATTTCTAACTGTTGCTTCCTGACCTGCATATAGGTTTCTCAAGAGGCAAGTCAGGTGGTCTGGTATTCCCATCTCTTTCAGAATTTCCCACAGTTTATTGTGGTCCACACAGTCAAAGGCTTTGGCATAGTCAATAAAGCAGAAATAGATGTTTTTCTGGAACTCTCTTGCTTTTTTGATGATCCAGACAAATCAAATTATATAGTGCTAAGATCACTTCATGAAAATAGTCTGATTAGATTTACATTGCAAAAACAGAGCATTGAGGCAATTTAGTGGAGACATAAGATTTTCTGTTAACTAGAATTGTTGGAAGTTGAGGAGATGGGTTTACTTCTTTTAGATGACTTTTCCCCCTCATTTATTCCATTGAGTAGTCCTTAGTTTGAGATTGGCCTTCCAAACCCAAAGCCAAAAATAGATACAACTTTGGTAGCTATTTTTATAAAGAGTTGAGCACTAAAAGCAAGTTAATAGTTGGTTTGAATCTTTTTTCCTTGCCCTAATCAATAATAACTGATACTATCTGCTTCCTCAGAGCAATAAATAATAGTACTGTTATATCTGATAAAATATATGCCAGAGTCCTAAATTGGAATATATTCCCCAAGATGGAGATTTTAATAGTTAGAAGAGACCCAGTAGCAGCATGGAAAAAAATGCTATGAATCATCCACAGTAGTTATGTGACTTGACCTTTTTGTGTGTATAAATAAAGGCTTGGAAAGAGAGTAGAGTACTGGTTGGGGAAGGAGAGCAGGTATACTAAAATAGGTATCATGAGGCGGTTTATAATGACTTGACTGAAGTCCATTGTTCACCTGGATAGGTTTCTGTTTCCTTTTCTTATTTCCTCTAATATAAAAATACCCTTTGTTCCTCTTTATTGGCCCAGTGTATGAATCTTAAAAACTAGAGAAGCCACAAACCATGTACTTTCCATGGACCATGAAATGGTGATGCTGAGGGAAAGATGAGGGTAAACAAGGCTGCTGTGTTACTTCATCAGGACGTCAAGTGATGTTTGCTTCTGTCGACAAAATTCTTCCCTTGTCAAGGAAAAAACGTCAGGGAGGAAGATTTATTAGGTGGTGTCTTTGTTCTTTGCAGGCCTTTTCTGAAAGGGGACAGGAAAACTCATGCATTTCTAGGGGATCAGGCTATGGATATTCAATTTCATAAACCATGTATTTTTGATGTGTATTATTATTAGGTGCCGGAGAAGGCAATGGCACCCCACTCCAGTACTCTTGCCTGGAAAAATCCCATGGACGGAGGAGCCTGGTGGGCTGCAGTCCATGGGGTCGCTGAGTCGGACACGACTGAGCGACTTCACTTTCACTTCTCACTTTCATGCATTGGAGAAGGAAATGGCAACCCACTCCAGTGTTCTTGCCTGGAGAATCCCAGGGACGGGGGAGCCTGGTGGGCTACCGTCTATGGGGTCACACAGAGTTGGACACGACTGAAGTGACTTAGCAGCATTATTAGGTGCACTCAGCACCCAGAACAGAGTTGACATTTTCCCTTTAGCAAGGGAAAAATTTTATCAATAGGAGCTTCTCTATGCAATAAGCCAGGTAACTGCATAGTAGGGTAAAATGTCTTAAACTCTTATAAAGTGTATCGTATTTCCTCCTAGGAGCCATAGTAATATTAAACATTATCTTTCTGACTGAAGAGTTGATAGCAAATAAATTATAGAGATATAAGTATATTGTAGAGGTGAGACACCGGATTAATGTCAATGTATGGCAAAACCAATACGGTATTGTAAAGTAAAATAAAATAAAAATAAAATAAAAAAAAAAGATAAAAACTGAAGCAAATAACATATGATTCTAATAACTAACTCATTTTAATAAAAGAAGTATACACTATATTATAAACAAAAGAAATAATTTAAATAGCAAATTAATGAAGTAATAAAATGGGTTTAAATCCCCAAGGAGCAGCCAATGAATGTAAAGTAGATGTACAACACAGAAACAACTCAGGCATCATAAATTTGACCCCAAATTAAAGATAGCTGTTACAAGCATTGATTAAACATTAAATTCCCCACAATTTCACTTGCCTACATAGGACTGACTTACATGCCTCCTTGGGAGTGATACTCTGGGCCTTTAAGAGAGGCAATCCAATGTAGTTTTAACCAGTGTTTCCTTTTTCTGTTACAGTAAGTTTCCATGTAGAAGACAGGCACTGTTGACCTTTACTACTGATCTTAAAATAGTAGGTATTTCAAAAATGAGTATTATTGTCAATTATGGGGCTTCTTCTTCCTCTAAAAATTATCTCCTAAAAGGAGGCTGATTATTCCATTCATAATAGCACAAAAGTATGAATTACATTGGAGAAGGCAATGGCAACCCATTCCAGTACTCTTGCCTGGAGAATCCCATGGACAAAGGAGCCTGGTAGGCTGCAGTCCGTGGGGTTGCTAAGAGTTGGGCACGACTGAGTGACTTCACTTTCACTTTTTACTTTCGTGCATTGGAGAAGGAAATGGTGACCCACTCCAGTGTTCTTGCCTGGGGAATCCCAGGGACGGCAGAGCCTGGTGGGCTGCCATCTATGGGGTCGCACAGAGTCGGACACGACTGAAGCGACTTAGCAGCAGCAGCAGCAGCAGCGTGAATTACATAGGGATAATCTTAACAAGAAGTGTTTAGTTTCAGTATGAAGAAAACTAAAATTTTTAAGGGAAATAAGAGAAGATTTTATTCCTTTGTAGGGGTGTGGTTAAATATCTTAAAAAGATGAATTATGCTTTTTTGAAATGAGTTTACTAAAATCCTAATTATATTCATGTAAGATATTTTGGGGGCATAGAAATTATTCCAAAATTGTTCTGGGAGGGAAAATAAATAATGGCCAAAGATTTCTTTGATAAAGAATCATAATGAGAGAACACTTGTACTATCATGTATTAAAGTGTAATACAGTACTTCACATCAGGAGGGTGGCTAGTATCAAGAAAGAAAACAAGAGTTAGTGTGCTTGTAGAGAAATTAGGATCCTTGTTGATTGCTGGTGGGAATGTTAGATGTTGCAGCTATGAAAAACAATATGGCAGCTCTTCAAAGATTAAACATAAAATTATCATTTGATCTAGCAATTTCACTTCTGGATGTATACACAAAAGAATTGAACGTAGGGACTCAAGTACTTGTACACCAGTGTTCATAGCAGCATTATTCATAATAGCCAAAAGGTCAAGACAACCCAAATGTTATCAGAAGATGAGTGAATAAACAAAATGTGGTATATACATCCAAGGGAATATCATTCAGTCTTGAAAAGAAATGAAGGGACTTCCCCAGTGGTCCAGTAGCTAAGACTCCGTGTTCCCAAGGCAGGGGGCCTGGGGTTCTAGCCTTGCTGGTCGGGGAACTAGATCCATGTGCCACAGCTAAGAATTTGCATGCTGCAACTAAAAAAAAAAAAAAATAATACTGTGTGCTGCAACTAAGACCCAGATCAGCCAAAAAAGAAAAAAAAAGGAATGAAATTCCAACACATGCTATGATATGGATGAACCTTGATAAAATAAGGTGTATATAAAAGGACAAATGTTGTATGATTCCACTTAATATGAGGTACCTAGTCACATTCATAGAGGCAGAAAATAGAACAGTGATTGCCAGGAGCTGGAGGGAGAGGAATTTTAATGAGTACAGAATTTCAGTTTGGGAAGTTGAAAACGTGTTGGAGATGGAGGGTGGTTAGGGTTGTACAACATTGTGAATGTGCTCAATGCCGCTGAATGGTACACTTAAATAGTTAAAATAAATTTTATAATATTACACATATTTTACTGTAGTAAAAAACATCCCCAAACTGTATTATAAAGTTATAGTAGCAGAATCATGGCTCAAGATTAGTATTCAGTTCAACATGACCACATGGATTTGCAAGAAACTCTATGGTGTTAATGAATTTAATATCTGATATAAATAGCTATTGGTATATACTGAAAAATATTTAATGAATACTGGGACAATTAGTGAACTCTTTTGGGTAAAAATACATACTTAGCTCACATTATAATCTAAAATGATGGCCATTCTGACCGGTATGAGGTGGTACCTCATTATAGTTTTGATTTGCATTTCTCTATGGCACCCCACTCCAGTACTCTTGCCTGGAAAATCCCATGGATGGAGGAGCCTGGTGGGCTGCAGTCCATGGGGTCGCTAAGAGTCAGATACGACTGAGTGACTTCACTTTCACTTTTCACTTTCATGCATTGGAGAAGGAAATGGCAACCCTCTCCAGTGTTCTTGCCTGGAGAATCCCAGGGATGGGGGAGCCTGGTGGGCTGCCGTCTATGGGGTCGGACACGACTGAAGTGACTTAGCAGCAGCAGCAGTAATTAGTGAAGTTGAGCATCTTTTCACATGCCCTTTGATCATCTGTATGTCTTCTTTGGAGAAATGTCTGTTTAGGTTTTCTGCCCATTTTTTGATTGGGTTGTTTGTTGTTATTGAATTTTATGAGCTGTCTGTATATTTTAGATATTAAGCTTTTGCTAGTCAAATTGTTTATAAATATTTTCTCCCAGTACATAGGTTGTCTTTTCATTTTACTTATGGTTGCCTTTGCTGTGCAAAAGCTTATATGTTTGAATATAAGCTTTTGTATCATTTATTTTTGCTTTTATTTCCATTGCCTTGGGAGACTGATGTAAGAAAGTGTTGCTGTGATTTATGTCAAAGAATGTTTTGCCTATGTTCTGTTCTTGGAGTTTTATAGTGTCATGTCTTTAAATCTTTAAGCCATTTTGCATTTATTTTTGTATATGGTGTGAGGGTGTGTTCTAAATTCATTGATTTACATGTGGCTGTCCAGTTTTCCCACTTGCTACAAGAGACTGTCTCTTTTCCATTGCATTATTCTTGTCTTCTTTGTTGAAGATTAATTGACCATAGGTGCGTGGGTTTATTTCTGGGCTCTTTAGTCTGCTACATTGATCCATATATCTCTTTTTGTGCCAATACCATGCTGTTTTCATAATTGTAGCTTTTTGCTGCTAAGTCGCTCCAGTCGTGTCCGACTCTGTGCGACCCCATAGACGGCAGCCCACCAGGCTCCCCCGTCCCTGGGATTCTCCAGGCAAGAACACTGGAGTGGGTTGCCATTGTCTAAAGTCTGGAAAGGTAATGCCTCCAACTTTGTTCTTTTTCTGCAGATTTGCTTTGGCAATTCTGGCTCTTTTCTGGTCCCATATAAATTTTAGAATTATTCTAGTTCTGTGAAAAATATCATAGATAATTTAATAGGGATCTCATTACAATTTGTAGATTGTTTTGGGTAGTATGATCATTTAAACAATATTAGTTCTTCTAGTCCAAGAGCATGGGATATGTTCCCAGAGATTCCAAAAGTTTGAAGAGGATGAAATACTCTCAGTCATTTTATGAAGCCATCATCACCCTGATACCAAAAGAAGACAAAGACTCTACCAAAAAAGAAAATTACAGGCTAATATCTTTGATGAATACAGAGGTGAAAATTCTCAACAAAATATTAGCAAACCAAATTCAATAGCACATAAAAGAGATCATACACTGTAATTAAACTGGATTCATCCCAGGGTCACAAGGATGGTTCAACACTGCAAATCAATCAATGTAATACACCATGTCAACAAAAGGAAAGACAAAAAAAAAGACAGGATCATCTTAATAGATGCAAAAAAAGCATTTGATAAAATCCAACATCCATTCATAATAAAAATTCTTACCAAACTGGATAGAGGGAACATAGCTCAACAAATAAAAGCTATTTATGACAAACTCACAGCCAATACAGTACCCAATGCTAAAAACCTTTCTGCTAAAATCTTGAAAAAGACAAGGATGCCCACTCTCACCACTTCTATTCAACATAGTATTGGAACTCCTAGCCACAGCAATCAAACAAGAAAAAGAAATAAAAGGTATCCAACTTGGAAAGGAAGAGGTAAAATTGTCATTATATTCAGATGACATGATACTATATATACAAAACTCTTAAGACTCCACACAAAAACTACTCACACTGATAAATGGATTTAGCAAGGTAGCAGAATGCAAGATTAACATAGAGAAATCAGTTGCATTTCTTACACTAACAATGAAATGCCAGAAAATGAAAGCAAAAAAAAAAAAAAAAGCATCCTTCTAAGATTGTATCATAAAAACCGACAAAAAAAACTTAGGAATAAACCTAACCAAGGAAGTGAAAGATCTATATGCTGAGAACTATAAAATATTGATAGAGGAAACTGAAGATGATTCACAAAAATGCAGTACTTTCTTATAGCCTGTGATTTTGTCCGTGGTCTTGCTCCTCATACTGCTACGTGGAATGGCTGCTAATTAATGACACAGTAGAAGACCAAGGAAAGCAGTGACTCTGTCAGCTGGTGCAAGTGAGCTTGAGGTGCCGGGGTCCAGCCCCGGTGGATCCAGGGTGATTCGAAGGGTGGACGGTGTCGGCGAGGAAAACTTATTTATTTATTAATATTAGATTAGATTAGAAAGAGATAGTATAGTAGGAAAATTAAGTGGAGAAAAGAGGCTGAATGACTTGGTTTACGAGCTGAACTAATAAAACTTCAGACAAGAAGTTTGCATCATCTACGTGAGGCCACCGGCGTCCGTTCGAATTTTGGAAAGTGCCCCGCCTTGGACACTTTCTCTCACAGTACTTGAAAGCCAGGGCAAGTAAGTAGACATGATGAGCCGCCCGCTCCAGATGGGAATTCAGCCTGAAATTAAAGTAGAAAGAGGAGACACGGTGGAAACCAGTCCAGCAACTGATTCCATCCTCTATTGTCTAGATTCTCCTTATATACCTTTGATTGTACATAGAGATGAATGGGCAATACAAAATTATGTGGCATCAGCAGCCCTGACTCTTATCAAAACCAGGCTTTTCTCTCTGCATACCTAATTGTATACACAAGTCTTAGGTGATTTACATGTCTTCTAGCCAGAGAGCCAATTTAGCATTTTACAACCTTTTTCCTGATAAGGGTTTGTCAACCAGAAGACTTATTTGTGTTGATCTTCCCAAAGTCTGGTGCCACTCTCAGAAAGCACTAAATAAAGTTACATTCTTACATAGCAAGGACACAAGAGGAGTGCAGTGATATACAACAAAGAAAAGTAATTAACTCAAAAGTCTAGTGTTGCTAACATCAAAACTACTATCTATCACCAGGTGCCTAAAAGATAAAGAATATGGAGGTCTGGCAGCAGTCATTGAGTCAACAGTGAAAACCTTCACCAATGTAATTTTTTTTAACTCTTCAGGAAAGGCTCTGTTTCCTTAAGATGCTTTTAAGCTTTGTGCCTTTCGCAGTTGGGGGCTGTAAGCAATTCACAAGCTGTAAGAGGTCTGGGGAACCTGTTAGGCAAGCAAGCTAGAGAGTTATCAGAGGGCGTTTACCTGAAACATCCCTTTCAAATGCAGAAGACTAAAGCCTTGAATTGACTTTTCCAGAGAATATCAGAAGAGTGAAAAAGCAGAGTACAAAGGCCGGCAGTTTCTTATATTTTTTGAGGGGTGGATGCTCGGAAAATTCCAGGGGGAACCCCTGAAACCTGAACACGCCTTGCGTTTGCCAGGCTTCCTACCGCATGACCTTGTCATGGGCGGGATTCCTCACACTGGCTCCCGGCACTTGAGGACTAGAGTCTTTTGTTGAAGCATAATCAGATCATCTTCCTCTCCTACCCACCACCAAGATAAAGCCTAGGGATGCCCATCTGGCTTTTCAAGGCCCTCCCAGTTATACTTCTATTATGCCTTCTCTCCTCTAAGTGTGCTCTTAATGTTATTCAATTTAGTTTTGAATCAGGGCAGGGGTAGAGTTTTATTCATCTCTTTAGCTTCAGCACGTAGCACGCAGCTTGACACAAGGGAGACAGTTATTGCCTACTGAACTCGAATCAACTTCGTTGGCCCTGCACAGCTTGCCTTCAGGGTTGGGTTACCTTCCCATTGTATCATAGCTTGGACTTCTTCCCTTCCGAATCTCCCATGCCTGACCTTGGGCACCATCTCAATAAAGGGAAAGGTCTAGATGCCAGAATTCCTTCCCTTTAAACTCTTCACTTGTGCTGTTAGACACTTTGCTTTCCTCCTGACACATACAGAATTACATCTAAAGTTTGAAAACACTTAAGGAGTAATCAGTCACACTATTCACGAATATATTGTGTAGGTCCTGTTTTTGACGTTTCGCAAGTTTATTGTCTACAGAGAACTCAAGTCTAATAATCTACTGTTCCTGAATTTGTCAACATTGCTTGAGTTTTTAGTGTTTCTTATTTCAACATTTCCATGTGTTTATGACTATGGAAATTTCCCTACTTTGAAATCAATAACAGTTAAATGTGTCTGGGCCAGATCTTGATTCAGTTGTCTGTTTTAAGATTGCTTAATTCTAATCTGTGCTGGAATTTATTCTTGGGAAGATTGCATTATTGCGGTAATTTCAAACTAATGTTCTTAAGGAACAATGTTGCTATATGAATAGGACCATTGGTTCAAGGAAAAGTCAAATAATAGTGATTGTTTTCCTACTTTTAAGAAAAAGTGAATTAATGAATGGATTATTTTTTCAATTAAAATTTTTCTTGTATTGGATTATATTGCTTCACTGGTAATAAGGACTAGCTTGTGAGTAAAGTAAGCAAAAACAGAGTAGAAAACTCAAACCTGAAAAGTAATATCTTAAAAGTTTATGGCATTATTGTTTCTTGAATGCAGAAATATAAATGTGTATCTTATGCACATTTTACTGCTAGTAAAATTATTTATAATTTGTGTGGTAGAATTAAATATATCAATCTTTCATGATATATTGCTGTAACTCTATCACAGGTCTTCTCATGAATAAATCTGAGGATTATTGCAACCATAGTTGAGTGCTCAGTATGAATTTTTGTCCAGTGAATTTCCTAAAAAAACGATCTGAGTGCTTTTTATAGGATAGGAATTGTGCTTGATCTGGGTAGATGGAATATGATGTGACTAAGAGTCTCCATAAGGAACTATTGATTATGTTTTCTTCAAGGTGGGTGAGGAGAGTTAATCTACATTTCATGCTGTTTATCTTAATGGGGGAAAGATCAAGCAGTTCAAACCAATCAATTGTCATGAATGTGTTTAGAGATATCCAGCGATTCTTTCAGGGGGTAGGATTTGGGTGGACAGCAAGCAACTCACCTAACCTGCCCTTTTCTCACTCTGCAGCTTGGTTCAATACCCACCACCCTGCTCTGAGTTCAAAGGCTTAAATTCAGTGAAAAGCTTTACTGTAAATGATGTGACCTTGGGAAAATGCCTGGTCTTGTCTTTAGTTCTTTCATCTGTTTACTAAAGGATAGATCTCAAAGGTTTCTTCCAGTTCTTAAGCTATATGAGTTGATTTTTACCGTTTAAAAAGACTGCTAACATAGTTGAAGGAAGCTGGAGGTGAGGTTTCTGTTGCTATTGTGATGGTTTTAGGGCTAGGGAACCAGGAATAGTTAAATCACTTACCACTCCTCCAAGGTAGCTAAATTGATATTATTAGCTGACCAGCAAGTACTGACCATCCAAGCATGGCTCTGATAGAAACTGAGTTGGGGAATCCAGCGAAGGCCTGGAGATTGACCTGAAGCTTCCAGGCCCTCCTTTAATCTAGATGGCTGCCACTGTGTGGAAGAGGCATGGCTCAGCCCAGTGTCAGGTGAGGAGAAGCCCACACAGAAAGAGAAAAAAAACCTGATCAGGCTCATCTCCTCAAACAGGCCTGGGCCCACCACAGGGAGAGTTCAGTTTGGGTTCCCAGAAGCAGACCTGGAAACTATTATACAGATGCTGGCGAACACTTCCGGAAGTGCCCTCAGGGGAAGCTGCAAGGGAATGGGCAGAGGCCAGGGAAGATGGAGCCCAGCGAGGCGGCCATTCCTGGAGGACCCCAGACTCCGGATGTTGTGGGGCACTCCAAGTAAAGCTGATGCCTCAGTCACCTGAGATTGAGGTTGTGGTGGGGGGAGAGGGAGGGGACAAGAGCTCCTGGGCACCCACATCTCTAAGTACATCCAGGTGAAGTGGTTACTGGCTAATCCTCTGAAGAAGGACCCAGCCTGGGTCATGAGGGGCAAAGCAGCACCCAGAAGCTGGAGGCTGGTGCACAGAACTGGTACAGGGGCTTCTAGGGGATCTGGGTGGAGCTCTCATAGCATCTCCTTGGAGAGCAAGAGAGGAGAGGATATTTAAAAACCCCCAAAACTTAAGGACATGACTAAGGATCTAAAAACTGAGCTGGGCTCCCCACACGGGTACAGGAAGTGAGAGTGACTCTCACAGGGTGCCGATCTCCCATCCCTGCTGGTGAAACATCCTTGGTGAAGGCCCTGCTCTTTCTCGTCTTCTGGGGAAAGGAGCACTATGGATGCGAGGGAAAGATGGGAGGTCGGCAGAGGGTAGAAGCATCAAGAAGGAGGGTGGAAGGCCCCTCTACAACAGCCATCTCTGCCTTCCTCAGGGAGTGTTTGCTAGCTCTGGAGAGTTGTTCAGTCACTTAGTCGTGTCTGACAATTTGCAATCCCATGGACTGCAGCATGCCAGGCTTCCCTGTCCATCACCATCTCCCGGAGCTTGCTCAAACTCATGTCCATTGAGTTGGCGATGCCATCCAACCATCTCATCCTCTGTCATCTCCTTATCCTCCTGCCTTCAATCTTTCCCAGCATCAGTGTTTTTTCTATTGAGTCAGCTTTTTGCATCAGGTGGACAAGGTATTGGAGTTTCAGCTTCAGCCTCAGTCTAAAGAGTAGAAAATCCTCTGGAGAGTAGAAGATCTAAATAAGGTTGGCTGTTGTGAATCAGCAATTTGCCTGAATTATATAATATTGATGGATCAGAGGTCAGATTTTGTGACTGGAAGTTTAAGGATGCTTTCCTTGGATTACATGGTCCCCTTATCATTAGTTCTCTGTAACCTAGGACAAAATATAAATTTTGCAGTGGTTATTTTTTGACTTAATTTTATAGCTTTAATGACTTAATTCTATAGCTTCTCCCACCCCAAGACTGAGTAGCCTATCAAAAGTTTTAAGTTTCACTGTTTATGGTAAAATAATTTTGCCAGAATATAAACAGCTGTATTTTTTCTTTCTCTCTCTCTCTCTTTTTTTTTTTTTTTTTATTAACCATGGGATTTGGTTATGTTCAAAACCATGGGGTCTGAACATAAAAGCTCTCCCAGGGATTGGATAACAAAGGCAGAAGTTCTCTGGTTTCTAATTGATGGCAACGGTGGTGTCATCTGTGGTACTGGAATATATGACACAGAGACCAAATTTCTTGAGCAAAGCATTAGATCATATAGCCTATGGTATAAGGACTATTGCATAGAATGTTTGAAATTGGAATTAACCTAGGATATATATAATACATAATCCCCTTAAACTGTTGTTTATCAAATTAAAAAAAAACTAAAACCTATATCAAGAAATATATTTAGGAGAGGCAGGCTGATGCCCTGTGTGTGTGTGTGTGTGTGTGTGTGTGTGCACACACACGTGCTGCGCTCAGTCATGTCTGACTCTTTGCAACCCCATAGGCTGTTGCCTCCTGGGTTCCACTATCCATGGAATTTTCCAGGCAAGAATACTGGAGTGAGTCGCCATTTCCTATTCCAGGGGATCTTTCCAATCCAGGGAATGAACCTGTGTCTCTTCTGTCTCCTGTCTTGGCAGGCAAATCCTCTGCCACTGCACTGGCAGTATTAAGCCAAAGACCCGAGGGTAGAGTTTGTTGTTGCTGTTTAGTTTTAGTTGCTAAGTTGTGTCTGACTCTTTTGCAACCCCATGAACTGAGGCCTACCAAGGATCCTCTGTCAACAGGACTTCCCCAGGTAAGAGTACTGGAGTGGGCTGCCATTTCCTTCTCCAAGGTGGGGTTACTTAGGTCCAAATCCTGTCTGCTGCTTGCTAGCTGGACCGTCATGAGTACATCACCTAAATTCTCTGTGCCTTAGTTTATTCAACTGTAAAACTGGGGTAAAAAATAATCCTGTCTCATCTGATGATCTTGAAGATTAAATGAGTTTATGCATGTAAATTCCTCTGGTATACTCCCTGGTACAAATCAAGCATTATATGAGTGTTTGCAAATAATGTTTATTATTATTAGCATATATTTCCACACACATAATATCTGAAATAGAAATGGATTACGTATAACACAATTTAGTGTTTTCTACTTTATACTGTTCTGGTTTATTTCATTAAAAACATATAATTCAGCATCCTCTAATGGATTTTGAATTACACTTTCAAAAATAGTGTCTTGTTTATAGCTGTCAGCATCCTTACAGGCAGCAGTACGGTTAAATAGGAGACTTTTCAAATGTTTATGATATGATTTACTTTCCCTCCTTTGATAAATTAATTAACTATTAAGACTTCTAGAACCAAGGAAGAAGACAGGCTAAAGCTTAGAACACTAAGGTAGTGGCTTGGAACACTAGGTATTTAAAAGTTGGAACGTGGTGGGACTCAGTTATTGGAACTTTGGGTTGGATAATTCCGAGGGACTGAGAGGAAGAAAGTGAGACTTTCCAAGATTCCTGCTGTGTCCCTTGAACTTCTGCTCTCAGAAAGTACATTTAATAATATCACTCTCCAGCCCCTCTGTCTCCTGCCCTTTCCTGAGGAAATATGTTGTTGGCTGGACCTCAGTGAGTTGAAATGGCAGATAAATGAAGACCTTGTTCCTGTCCCCACCACCACCCCCCCCAGGTAAATCATCTAAGTGCAAATAAATGCCTTTGTGTTTATTAGGATGAGGTGATTTGTTTCCAAATGGGAACGAGGTTATGCTTTCATTTGTGAAATGTCTTTTTTTCTCTCCTTCTGGTGATTATAAGTGCATCTAGAGGCGAAGTGAGGCTATAAACCTAATTCATAAACAGTGTGAATCCACAATAAAATTATATGCATCTTTAAAAATGGCCTCCCTTCATATAATTGCCCTGATGCAATGCTATAAACTTCTGACTTGGGATATTAAATGAGTGAAAAAGAAACCATGTCACACTAATTCAAATGTGTTAGGCTGATTAAAAATGAATTTCTGATGAGGAGGTATGTCAGTAAAATCGTAATTAAAATAGTGCTTCCCATGATCAGGACTTGCTTTTATTTTATATTTTTTGTGGCACAGTATTTCCCAGAAGGTTATGACTGCATATGGCAAAGATGGAAAATGGAGACATGAAAATGAGGTCATGTCCAAGTGGGTGAGAGGCGATCACCATCAGCAGCCAAGCCAGATCTGCTTCCTATGCAAATGATGGCCCAAGGGCTGGCAGGAGAGCCATGAAGGTCTTTGTTAAGTCCTGACTCATCACCATCTGCTCTCAAGTAGCACTGTACTAAATGGGCAATGTTGTAACATCTGGGGTAGAGAGTTTCTTCAGTGTGTTCTGATTTCAGATGGTCAAACAGGTTCTGTCTGATTAAAAAATGGTTTAAAGTTTTCTCATTTCTCGAATCTCTTTTCCTCCCCCTTCTTTTCATATCCAATTAAAAGTTTTGCTTAATAGGGTCTCTTTAGCTTTTGATAGAAAAGGAGGGTGCTTGGGATGATGGTGTTTAGAACTGAGATTAGGGATAAGCATACCATTTATATTCATTCTTGTTTCTATCACGCATCTAGAGATTCTCTTGGGATCTCTGGTACATTCATTCATTCATTGTTGGTTTACGCAACACATTCACTGAGCATCTACATATGTGTAGGAGATTGTGATAGGGCTATAGAATCACTAGGGAACAAAATCAAAGGGGCCTTGGCCCTCCTGAGAATATTCTCAGTGGGGATGATGGAAAATGATCAGCAAATACAATTATATTTTGTTTTGCTAAGACTATGAAGAGATGAAACAAATCATTGAGAGAGAATTTTGGTGGTGTGAAGGTGATAGGAAGGATAACGGCCAACCTATTTTAGATGACCTGGTCATGAAGGTCATAGGTCAGGTGGCTAAAAGTCAATTAATTGAAAGCTAATTTGCCTAAAACTAATTTGTTTCATGGTCATTTTCACTGAAGGATGAATTCACCAAGCTTATTTGTGTCATTAATACTATTTAGTTTTGGTTCTCATTTTGATTTTCTAACAGAATTTTAAGGTGTTTTCAACAACTTAAGGTACAGAAAGCAGGGGAAATTGAGAGATGTGGGTGAGTGGTGCTGAGGAACACAAAACATTTTTACTAAGGATACATTCTTTAAAGGAAGGATTGTTATAAATACATTTTTTATTGTTTTTATTCATAAGGATGATACATTAATGTGGACTCGCATTGAAAAATATAAGCAAGAAGGCACCATTTACAAAGAATATATTCATAAAAGAATATTTTCCTTGAATACATTCTTAAAACATATTCATGAGGAGAATATATTCATAAGAATGCGTTCAAATTTTCTCTGTGCCTGCTCCCTGCTGTTGCTGCTGGAAATGGGGACAGAATTAGAAGGAGATGGGGGAAACTGAGGCACAGACAAAGAGGAAGACTAAGAGAGGTGAGTTTCAAGTTCAAGTGTTACAGAGCTGGGGAAGAGACAGTTTAAACATTTCTTAAAATGGTATTATGAACTACGAAGTTAAAACACTTAATCACATCAAGCACATTGGTTATTTGGGGAACAGGTCATTCAAGAAATTGGTTATTTGGAAAATTAATAGATTGACTGTAATTTATCATCTAAACTGGGACGCTTTTGAGAGTGAAAGGGGTACTGTTGATAATTGTGCTGGAACAATACATATAAACTAGAACAATGCTAAAGCAAACTGCGATGTAAGGTCATCCTGTTTCCCTGTCTCCTGTTCCAGACTGGTCTCTGGTGCCTGTCTTTGAGTAAGACGGGGCATGCACAAACCTGAGGAACACTCGGGATCTGCTTGGTTTTGCAATATGGCTACATGCTGGTTTGAGATTGAATATGTGGATTGTTTCTCAACATGAATACCATCTTCTGTTTGAAAGATCCAAAGCTGTAGGGTATTAGGATAAGTTTTGAGGAAAGCTGTGATTTCTTGGATGGCATCCATGGCAGTTATTACCTCTTGATGGATGACTTCCAATTCTCGACCTTTAGGCCAAGCTCCAAACTCACATTTCCAAATGCAAGCTAGACATCTCCTGCAGGCACCTCAAATCCAACATGTGCCAAATAGAACTCCTAGGAAGAGAGTGTAGAGAAATGAAAGAAGAACTTTGGGAAGGATTTCTCCCTGTCATTTGTTCATGCCATGCTTGAATGTAGTTTTAAAAACCCAAGATAACTTTCTCCCTCTTCTTTCTTACTCAAAACCTACCTACCTGTTAGAGCCCAGCTTAAATCTTAGCCACATTTCTCTCTCCATTATCTGAATTACCGATTGCTTATGCATGACAGCAACTCAAGGTGGTCCTAAGTAAGGTCTGTGGTTAGTAGCATTTAGTTTGGATTGCTGTTCAGTCACCAAGTCATGTCCAACTCTTCACGACCCCATGGACTACAGCATACCAGGCTTGTCTGTCCCTCACCGTCTCATGGAGTTTGCCCAAATTCATATTCATTGAATCAGTGATGCCATCCAATCATCTCATCTTCTGTTGCCCTCTTCTCCTTCTGCCTTAATCTTTCCCAGCATCAGGGTCTTTTCCAATGAGTCAGGTGTTTGGAATTACATTTTTTTAAAAATTTATTTTTAATTGGAGGATTATTGCTTTATAATGTGTTGGCTTCTGCCATGCAACAGCTAGAATCAGTCACAAGTATACATATATCCCTTCCCTTGAGCTTCCCCCCCATACCCTCCATCCCATTCCTCTAGGTTGTCACAGAGCACCAGGCTGAGCTCCTTGTGCTATACAGCAACTTCACATCAGCCATCTACTCTATACATGGCATGCATATATTTCAATATTACTCTCTCAATGCCTTGTTTTCTAAATATTCCAAATGTCCCAGATATTTTCACCATGTTGCCCTGCAGCTTGCTAAGCAGATAACAGGGGTTCATTTGTTCGTAAATTCTTTTCTGGAATATTTATTGAGTGTTATCTTATGCACCAGGTACTCTTCTAATTTCTAGGGAGAGAGCAGTCCACAAAATAGAGGCCCTGATGTCCAGGAGCTTATACTTTAGTGGAGAAGAGAGACAAAGAACAAAGAACTCATTTTCAAGATGAGAAAAATTAGGCCTTGAAGTGAAGGGGTGTGTTCA
This sequence comes from Cephalophus harveyi, assembly GCA_006410635.1. NCBI lineage: Eukaryota > Metazoa > Chordata > Mammalia > Artiodactyla > Bovidae > Cephalophus > Cephalophus harveyi. The sequence goes on from SJYT01084587.1 coordinate 94,590, forward strand.
AGGACACAAGGAATCTAGTGTAGGAGTCAGAAGTCGAACCCGATCTACTTGCTAGTGCAGTGTGATTTCCCAGCAAACCAAACCAAGGGCTCTGTGTAACTTCCTGGAGAAGGCTCTCCGTGTGGTGGGCACTGTGAGAGTTTGCCTGCCCTCTCATAGCTGCATTTCTGGGCAGTCTGGAGGGAGCCTGAGAGTCCCACTTGCTGCTGGTATGAAGATGATCCTTGGACTTTCTTGGCTCCATCCTTACAGATGGACTATCTCTATCTGTAGAAGCCAAGAGAGCCCATGGTCTGTGAGCACTCACATGCACAGTTGTGAAAAGAGGCCCAGAGTTCTGTGTGTGCCTGGCAGACCGCTCAGATACCTCTCCACCCAACACATAGAGCCTTATCACTGTTTATCTTGAGGACCTCAGGAGTAATCCCATCACGTACTTTGCTATGGTTTCCATTGGTCATCCCATGAAGCCCAGAACCAAATGAATGCCAAATGATTCCTCTTATATGAGATATCTAGAGCAACCAAGTTCATACTGACACAAGGTAGAGTGGCGGTCACTGGGGCTGGGAGGATGAAGGTCTAGGGAGTTGTTTAATGGAAAGAGAGTTTTAGGTTTGCAAGACAAAAGTTTTGGAGATTGGTTGCACGACTCTGAATGTGCTTAATACTACTGACCTGAACACTTAAAAATGGTGCAGATGGTAAGTTTTATGTTCTGTGTATTTACTACAGTTAAAAACTTAAAGACTCCTAGGACCCAGGGTCATCTTTCAGCCCCTTGTTGCTCACCCCGATTCTTGTATATGACTTTAGAGCTACTCCTTACTCCACAATCCTAGCCATCCCACTCCCTCTCTCTCCTTCCTTTCCATTTAGGACCATCTGACTTCCTGCCTGTGTGTTGTTTGCCTGTCTCTCCCTGGCTTAACTAGAATATTTGCTTCACCGGAGCAAAGATTTTTGTTGGTTCTGTTCACTGCTGTCATCCCAGCCCCTGTCATAGTGCTTGCACAGAGTAGGTGCTCCACACATGTTTGCTGATTGGCTGCTGAACGGTGAGCTGTGCAAGGATCTCACAGGGGAACATGCAGTGTATATGGCCAGGCGGAGGAAAGGAGCAGCAGTTACGCCACCATCTTTCCATGGCACGTAATTTGACATCGCCCCAGAAAATAGTTTTGTGTGACACATTGCATTCAAAAAAAGTAGGATTAATTATTTCAAAGCATTTGCTTTGAAACATAGCTAGGAAAAGGTGTGGGGGAGCTCTTCTGTTCTAGGTGGCCTACATGTTGCTGCCTGGAGCGTTTCCTTTTGGAAACCCCTTCTGTTGCCCTATTTTAAAATTTGGTGACATTGTTTCATGGCTGGTTTTCACCTTCATTTTTTGTTAAAAATATAGACTCTCTTCATTCGCTCCCTCAAAACCAATCCTTCACTCATCACGTGTACGTTCTGATGCTTTGAAAATTGCTGCAATCATAGGTAATCCGCAGAATTCTACCTTATTAACAGCACAGCCAGGAGCTAATCAGAAGTCTTCATTTGCCCGACACAATTCACATCCCTCCAGGAGCAATTGTTCCATCACTTGCTGTCTTCTTTTTCCTCTGCCTTGTTTTTCATTCTGAATTCATTTGGTTTTTCTGCTACTTTTAGGATCTTTTCTTTTGAGCTTTCTTGCTGCATGTAGCCCACATGCTTGGACTGCTTTATCTGACTTGACCATCCATTTTATTAATTATCTAGTCAGTTTCATCAAAAACATTAAGTCCCTTTTTTAAAAAAAAAAAAAATTGAACTCTCTGATTAATTTGAATAATGAATTCAGTCCGGTCATTGATGACAAATGATGACTTGTCTTCCTTTTTCCTCCAATCTTTCCTTTTTATTCAGTGCTTTCCTTTTCCTTTTGCCATAAACTGATCTCGGAGTTCCTTTTAAGGTATGGACTTTTCTTGAATATTGGAGCAGATTATGCTTTACAGTTTATTACAGACTCCTGTTGCTTGAAGGGACAGCAAGGATTTTCTCATTTCTTAATCTCTGCCTAGTGGTAAAACAAGGAAAAAGTGTGTGTTTGTGTATGTTTATATGTGCTATAGAGAAGGCTGTCTATAACTTCATAAAACGTACGCTTGTCTTTTTTGGTGTCTTTGAACTTTAGGTGTTTTGATATAATCAAATTAGGATAAATGATTCAGTTAATCTTACATGATTTACTGTTGATAAACTTTTTTCTTTCTTTTTAAAAACTGGGTATAAATTATAATAAGAGATATTTTATAATCATTTCTCCAGCACTCAGCCTAATCTGGCTCTTATATTAGTTATCAGTAATCACAAGTCACATTGGGGTACCACTTTAGAGTTTCAAATTTGGAAATATTGGAAATTCTTCAAATGACTCAAATCCATAATGGAGGTGTATATAGCCATTTCCTGCTTCTCATACCTTTCCTCTGTTATTCCTGCTTCCCCCCCACACAAAGATATACAAAATGCATGCAGTATATATACTCTCTGAGGATTTCTTTCATATAGAATATGCCTTATACCGTGTATTATACATCACATTACAGTAAAACCTCAAGATCCTGGTATGGCTTGGCATAAAGTGTTTGGATGATTGTTATTGTGGATAGCTTGATTTAACTCATGAAACCTTTTCCCCCAACTTTCTGTTTTAAATGGAAATTTTCTAAAATAAATTCTGTACTCTATATTCTAGTCACTAGAGTATATAATGGAGAAGGCAATGGCACCCCACTCCAGTACTCTTGCCTGGAAAATCCCACAGATGGAGGAGCCTGGTAGGCTGCAGTCCATGGGATCGCTAAGAGTCAGACACGATGGAGCGACTTCACTTTCACTTTTCATTTTCCTGCATTGGAGAAGGAAATGGCAACCCACTCCAGTATTCTTGCCTGGAGAATCCCAGGGATAGGGGAGCCTGGTGGGCTGCCGTCTATGGGGTCGCACAGAGTCAGACGGCTTAGCAGCAGCAGTAGCAGTAGAGTATATAAAATATAATTGAAACTTTTCTTCATGATGTAGGCCTTTCATCAAAGAAAGTTGGTGGGTTGTACAGGCAGTGTTTTTGGAGATGGATTTTGATTCAGTCAGAACTCTTGGTTGGAAGCAACAGAAGAAATGGACTTCGGCTTATCAAGGATAGAGGGTACTCAAACAATTGTATAGAGGGCTGAAGACATTTAATTTTATATTTTATATAATTTTTAAAGGTTATATTTCATTTACAGTTATTATAAAAGTAAGCCATATTCCCCATGTTGTATAGTACATTCTTGTAGCTAACTGATACCCAAGGGTTTGTACCTCTCCTCCACCGCCATATTGCTCCTCCCCCCAGTCGCCGTTGGTAACCACTAGTTTGTTTTCTAAATCTATGAGTCTACTTCTGTTGTAGATTCTACAAATAAGTGAAATCACAGAGTATTTATCTTTCTGTGACTTAGTTCACTTAGCATAATAACCTCCAGTCCATCCATGTTGTTGCAGACGGTATTATTTCACTCTTTTTATGAGTAGTATTCCATTGTATATGCATATACCACATCTTCTTGATCCAGTCATCTGTTGATGGACACTTAGGTTGCTTCTGTATCTTGGCAATTGTAAATAATGCTGCTATGAACATTGGGGTGCATGTATCTCTTTGAATTAGTGTTTTTTTCCCCCTGAATATATACCCAGGAGTGGAATTCCTGGGTCAAATAGTAGTTCTGTTTTTAGTATTTTGAGGAACCTGCATACTGTTTTTCACGGTGGCTGCACCAATTTACATTCCTATTAACAGTGTATCAGGGTTCCCTTTTCTCCAAATCCTCACCAACATTTGTTAGTTGTTATTTTTGATGATGGCCATTCTGACAAGAGATACCTACTCTTGGGTATCTTCCCAGGGTAAGATGGGTAAGCTTCCAGAAATATTAATAATACTTTAAGAGAGGTCAAAGAACTGTCCTTGTATGGGAAGCTCCGTTGCAGGTATTGGGTAGCACAGGTCTTTTTTTTTTTTTTTTTTATGTCAAACATTTATTTATTTATTTTTATTTTTTAAAATATATATTTTAATTGGAGGTTAATTACTTTACAATATTGTATTGGGTTTTTTTGTGTGCTCTTTATTTTTTATTTAATTTATTTTTTTACTTTACAATACTGTATTGGTTTTGCCATACATCAACATGAATCTGCCACAGGTATACACGTGTTCCCCATCCTGAACCCCCCTCTCTCCTCCCTCCCCGTACCATCCCTCTGGGTCATCTCAGCGCACCAGCCCCAAGCATCCTGTATCCTGCATCGAACCTGGACAGGTGATTTGTTTCATATATGATATTATACATGTTTCAATGCCATTCTCCCAAATCATCCCACCCTCTCCCTCTCTCACAGGGTCCAAAAGACTGTTCTATACATCTGTGTCTCTTTTGCTGTCTTGCATACAGGGTTATCGTTACCATCTTTCTAAATTCCATATATATGCGTTAGTATACTGTATTGGTGTTTTTCTTTCTGGCTTACTATTTTGCCTATGTTCTTCTCTAGGAGTTTTATAGTTTCTGGTCTTACATTTAGATCTTTAATCCATTTTGAGTTTATTTTTGTGTATGGTGTTAGAAAGTGTTCTAGTTTCATTCTTTTACAAGTGGTTGACCAGTTTTCCCAGCACCACTTGTTAAAGAGATTGTCTTTAATCCATTGTATATTCTTGCTGTGCTGGGAACTTCATCTTGCAGCTTCAGCTGTTGTCAGTATGAGAAAGGGAGAGGAAAAGGGAGAAGAGAGAGAGAAAAAGAGAGAAAGAAGGATTGAGAGTGCTCAGTGTGAGGGAGATTTTGGTACTGAGTTTGAAGTGATGCTCTGAAGCTTTGCTTCATGGATGTGCCTTCATGGAGGGATGGCTAACATTTTTATCTCCTCTATGGGGTTGTCTGTTACCCACCAGCTCTCATAATGTGTGCAATTCCCCCCAGAGAGAAGGGGCTCCTTATAGGAGAGCTAAGATAAAATGTCAGATCCCCGGTTAGGGTTAAGTTCAGTCATGTCCAACTCTTTGGGACCCCATGGTCTGGGGCACCAGGCTCCTCTGTCCATGGAATACTCCAGGCATGAATACTGGAGTGGGTTGCCATTCCCTTCTCTGCAGGATCTTCCTGACCCAGAGATTCAACCCAGATATCCTGCCTTGCAGGCAGATTCTTTACTTTCTGAGTTACTAGGAAATCCCCTAAGCTGATAATATTCCAGGACAAATCTTGGCACCTACTTCCTTGCATCTGCCCTGATATGAGCCCAATTCCTTGTTTCTTTCTTAGAAAGTTGAGGGCAGCCTGAGCAATTGCAGAGTAAGGTAGTTCTTTCTGAAGTGTCAAAATCAAAACCTCTGGGGTGTTCTTTTGTCCGCGGTAAAATTCTTTAATACTCTTATCATTGAAGTGTGGCTATTTTGGCACTATTAAAAATAAGGAACATTCAGAGCTATTTGTTTTAGCTTCACAGGAATCTTTTTTGGGGGGGGGAATCTTTGAGAATTTCAGGATTTTTACCCTTAGTCTATTAAAGACAGGTGGCATTTTTGCAACTGCAGACATAGTTGGGCATTCTATTTTCCAGATTTCTTTTTTTCAAAAGTTTTTTATTTTGGCTGCAGTGGGTCATAGTTGCGGTGTGTGAGCTTCTCTAGTTGTGACATGTGGACTTAGCTACCTCACGGCTTTTGGAATTTTAGTTCCTTGACCAGGAATAGAACCCAAATCCCCTGCATTGGAAGGCGGATTCTTAACCACTGGACCACCAGGGAAGTCCTCTGTTTCCTGGATTTCTTTAGTTCCAGATACAGTTGACCCTTGAACAACACAAGTTTGAACCACATGGGTCCACTTATATGTGGATTCTTTTCACTAAGTTCTACTACAGTACTACATGGTCTGTGGTGGGTTGAAATCACAGCTGCTGAACTGTGCGTGTGCAGGAAGTGCAGACATAGGAGTTATATACATGGTTTCTTGACTGAGTGGAGGGTTGGTACCTCTAACACCTCCCTGCCCCTTGCCCCACCACGTTGTTCAAGTGTTAACAATAAGCATGACGTTTGGAGTTTCAGATATAGGTTAATTCAGGTTTACTGTTGTCTAGTTATGAAGAAGTTGGGATAGAATTCATTGTGTAAATCCAGATGATGGAGAGTCTCAGTTTACTGTTCTATGAGTGGACGTGATCCTGCTTGGGTTGGACCCCTAGGTGCTGGGAGAGTGGTTGAGATGATGAGGAAAGAGGAGAAATAGACACGGAGGAGGAAACTGGAGTCTTCTGACTCCTGGACATGGTGGCCATGCTTCCTACCTCCAAAACCACTATCCAGAAATCCAGCTACCCAAGCTCTTGACTTCCAGTCTTTTCTGTATTTCTTGCACCTGCCTATCAGCTATTTTTTAAAAATGATTTTTAGAAGCATTGGTAGTAGATGTTTGATGGGAAGGAAGAGACATTCAAAAGTATTATCTAAAATTCAAATTATATATTTCAGAGCAATAGATTTGGTTCAGACCCAAACTCCACACTGACTGTGTGTACTTGGGGAAGTTACTCAACTTCTCTGATCTCCAGTGTTTTTTCTCAGCAAAGTAGGAATAACAGTGCTTGTGTTGTATAGCCAGTGAAGATTAAATGAGATCAAAAGGTAAACTGCCACTTATAAAGTACTCAGTAAATGTTGCATCCCTGCTTGTATGGAGTTTATGTACATGGACCCTGTCCCCATTGTGGTGACCTCAATATCTTTGTATAGCATGCTGTCAATTGAGGGTTTGGCAGCCTATCACTCTGATATAAGTTAAATGTCATCCTGAAATCATAGTGAACTTTCCAAAATTATATATTTTCACATAACCTGATGGGGCTAGAGAATTATGACTATTCTGGAAGAATTCCAGCGTAGAAGCTATACACCAGAAGTGAAATTCTGGCAAAATACATTTTCCAAGGAATTAATTTTGTTTTTTGGAGGATTACTACATATATTTTGCTTCTTATTTCCTAAACTGTTTTATCTCTTTATTTATAAGTAATGCAATACTTTAAAGAAAGCACCATCTTGGCTTATCTTCTTCTGCCTCCCCCCCCACCATAGACAACGGCTTTCTTCATTAGAATGTCTCATTTAAACAGTAGTATTTGTGCTTTCTCTGCCAACCTTCCAAAAAATTCACTGCTGGGCAGAGAAAGAAGTTGATAAATAAAAAGTAATTTGTTCATAAAATTTATAAGCTGCTGGAAATCAGGGCCCAGGAAGAAAGTGCCAAGTCAGCTTTAAAAGGAGATAATAATCAAAACAGCAAATGTACGAGTGCATTATGGTAAGAATAAATCAACTGGCGAGGCTCAATATGAACAATATGGAAAAACAGCCAAGTGAAGAAATGTCAAATGAAGGATTATCTTTACTTGTGAACAGTCTATTTACATCATAAATTTAGTGCTGGATTTCTGTTTTGCAAAGCCTTAAGCCGCAACAACAAAACAAAAAACCCCAGCAAAACCCTTTGTTTTCTAACCAACTTCTAGAGGTTTTGTGTCTTAGAGACAGACTTTTTCAGTGGCCTGCCTTTCATTGCAAATTTAACCCTGAAAGAAGCACTCCCACAGGGTTTGCTCAGGGTTGGAGGTATAGATCATTAATTGGACATAAGTTTATTTCTTTAACTGGCCTTTGCCATAAAGGGCAGCTGTTGACCATTTAAGTCTTAAACTCCAAAAGCAAATGTTCCATGGCACAAACATGACTTTATAACAATGAAATAACTTTATTGCTTTTCTTCTGTTGGCCCTTTATACTTATTCTGTGCTAGCTCTTCTCTGCCCCTGGATGAAAGATAAAATTTAGGGCAAATCCTAGTAGTTTCTGGCCACTTTCAATGAACAGAAGGTCAGTCAGTCAGTTCAATCGTTCAGTCATGTCTGACTCTTTGTGACTCCCATGGACTGCAGCATGCCAGGTCTCCCTGTCCATCACCAACTCCCAGAGCTTACTCAAACTCATATCCATCAAGTCGTTGATGCCATCCAACCATCTCATCCTCTTCTCCTCCTGCCTTCAATCTTTCCCAGCATTAGGGTCTTTTCCAAAGAGTCAGTTCTTTGCATCAAGTGGCCAAAGTATTGGAGTTTCAGCTTCAGCATCAGTCATTCCAATGAATATTCAGGACTGATTTCCTTGAGAATTGACTGGTTGGATCTCCTTGCAGTCCAAGGGACTCTCAAAGTCAGGCCAGTATAATAGAATCAGTATATTTCATTATAGGTTAGTATTTTCCCTCCTCCCACAGCTCAGGTCTACTCAAGGTTGGTTGGAGGCATTGAGCAAAAGGGGATCTGGTTGGCTTTCCTTCTTTTTCTCTAATGTGCACCATACCCTTCCTTCCTTATTTTGAGACGAAATCCCCTATTACAGATCAATTTCAAGGAAGAAGGTGGGAGGGGCTGGGGAACAGCAGGATGGAGCCAGGAAAGGTCTTACTTGATGAGTGCTGTCATCAGAAGGCAGCTGACTCCACAGATGGGCCCACTTGATTTGGGCACTTTCTAGGTTCTCTGAGTATCCACCTCTGGGAAGCTCTTACTTGCAATCCATCATTAAATCTGTTCCGCCTTCAAAAACTATTCCAAATCTAACCAATTAGTGTCTTTTCCACTGCTCCCTATGCTCCAAGCCACTTCCAGCTCTCTCCTAGATTACAGCAGTGGTCTTCTCCTAACTGATTTCCCTGTTTCTGCACCCGTGTTCCCTAGTCTTTTTATATGTGGTAGCTAGAGAAACTCTTTTAACATCTAGTGCAAATCATGTTATTCCTTTGTTCAGGCTGTCTGGTGGTTTCCTATCTCACTCAAAGTCCTTGAATAGATTACAGGCTGTATGGTTTACCCTTCATCAAATTTTAGGGTCTTTGCATTTGCTGTTCTCATTACTTAGGATGCTTTCCCTCAGATAGCCATGTCTTAGTCCCTCATCAACTTCAATCTTTCTACAAATGTCTCTTTCCCTGACCATTTCATTGAAAACTGTAAACCTGCCTTTCCCCCAGCACTTCCCATCCCATTTTCCTCCTGTTTTATTTTTCTCCATAACATGATCATTTTGGCCTACTCATATATATATATATTTTTTTCCTTTCTTAGTATAAACTTCATAAAGGTAGAACTTTTATCAATTTTGTTCACAGTTGTATCCCGGACACACAGATCAGGACTTGGCATGTAGTCAGTGTTCCATATTATTTTGAATCAATGGGTGAATGATTGATGATACTTGCCACATTTTATTGTAATTCATCTGTTCATACAGCTATATCTCTCTTTAGAGTCTTTGAGTGAAATTCTTTCAGTTGTGTCCGACTCTTTGTGATCCCATGGACTATACAGTTCATGGAATTCTCCATGCCAGAATATTGGAGGGGGTAGCCGTTCCCTTCTCCAGGGGATCTTCCCAATCCAGGGATCGAACCCAGGTCTCCTGCATTGCAGGCGGATTCTTTACCAGCTGAACCACCAGGGAAGCCCTTAGGCTCTTTAGTAAGGTCCAGATCTGGGTCTTTTTGGGTTCCCTATATATCCAATTCAGTACCTGGTACAATATAAATTCTCAATAAATATTTGTTGAATAAATTAAATAGTGAGTGAATCAAGAAAGATGGTTGGAGAAGAGGAAAAAAGGATTTGAGGAGTAAGCTAACCTAGAAGATTGGGAAGGAGAAAGTTTCAAGACAAAGTAAAGCAGTCATATATTAAAGGCAGAGTAAGCCATGGCGCTTGATGGGGTAGGGGTTATGGGCCTTTGAGGGGTGGTGGAAGGGAGGGTGCAGGACAGGTTGTTGGAGGGTGAGGGGGGAGGTGGAGGTGACTGAGAACTGCAGGATGTGGAGAACTTTGTCCGGGAGAAGCTTGTGAGGAGGTGAAATGGAATTTAGCCTGAGGGGAAATTGGTTGGGGGAATTTTGTGTGTCTGTTAGTACATGGGAGGGACTTCCCTGGTGGCTCAGACGGTAAAGAGTCTGCCTACAATGTGGGAGGCCCAGGTTCAATCCCTGGGTTGGGATGCTCTCCTGGAGAAGGCAATGGCAACCCACTCCAGTATTCTTGCCTGGAAAATCCCATGGACGGAGGAGCTGGGTAGACTACAGTCCAGGGGGTCGCAAAGAGTTGGACACGACTGAGTGACTTCACGTTCACTGTAGCACACGGGAGAATTGAAGATGTTTGTAGGCTGAAAAGCTTGTTGAGAGAGAGATTAAAATTCAATAGAGAGGGGATAGATGCTGGCACAGATTTGGGAGGGGACAGCAGGAAGGGGGATCAAGAGGACAAGGGAAGACCCAGTCCTGGGGAGAGGAAATGTTCTTATCTGAAGCAGGAGTTATCACTGGTCCTGGCTTGGATTCACAGGTGTGGAGGGAGGGAGGGAGGAAACAGCTAACTGACCTACCTACCTACTCACTTACCTTCCCATCTGTGTCTTTCTACTTATCCATTCATCTGTTCATCCGTCAGTCCTCTCACCCACCTGTTCATCTATTGAATTTTTCTTAGAAGCCAAACTCATTTCTTAGTTACTTCTAAGTGCTTTTCCCCAGGGATGCTGGGGAAGTCTGTAGTACTCTGAGGTGGGACCAAGGTATGGAAAACTTCTCTCCAGTCATATATGGTTGGGCAGGCTAGGAGTTTTGAATTGCCCCACCCAGTGATTCCCTAGCCTGAAGATCACTTTGAGGTCAGATATACACAATGTAAGATGAAAAACAACAGCTTACTAATATTTAGAACTTCATACTTTTCAGAGTCTTTTAAATTCCAAAATGTTCTACCTACTTGTTTCTTTCCACTTACTTCTCTGCAGACTAGGCAAGATGATTGTAGGTAAATAATTTCCACCTCTCCGTATGATATCCAGTGAAAGGAATTGAGAAATTTTTTCTTTCCTTTCAATAATTGCTACTTCTATTTATGAACAATGGAAGAGAACAAAATAAAGAGTAAATGGAGAGAGGAAAAAAATAAATCCACCCTGACTTGACACTCTGTCCAGTTAATGAACCCTACAGAGGAACCACATTAACACTGCCACTGTTTTTAATGATGAAATAACTCAATATGTGCACTCATTCAGGACATTTATAGATTATTAATTACCCATACACACAGTATTCAAGCTATGAATGTAATTACCTGGAGCCTGTCTTTCCTTGCTAATCCAGCATCTTGGATCTTGTTTCCTGAATCACCCTTGGTTATGTGAAGCCCCAGATGTACTCTATACTCCTTGGAATCATTTTGGCAATGTCCCCCTTAACCTCTGCTTGTATTGACCTGTCAGGCACCTTCAGCTAAGTACCTGCTTTAAAGTATTGATTCTCAGGGCAAAGATGTTATAATGATTATAATACCCCCATCATCCTCATGTTCACAGAGGGGACATGGAAGCCGATTATGGGGACTGATTTATTTCAGGAACTTAGGGGATGTCATGGTTGCCCTTGCCTCTGAATCTGGGCTTAAAAACAGTTTAAAAATGATGAGGGCTGTTAGCAGGAGATAGAGACATGCTGAGCAGATGGTTCATCAGAGGCCAAGGGCTGAAACTGATGGTAAACCAGCGTGGAGACTGGGAAAAAGGGGCTTCCTTAGGGAAACGTATTTCTTGTTCCCAGATGTGGAGTAATTAATTCAGTAGCAATAAAGGTGACCTTAAAGAGGGGCCAATCTGTGCTGTGACTCAAGGCTCAGGCATGTGGAAGTTTTACAAAGCAAGATTTGCACAGAACTATCTAGTTTTTGTTATAATCCCATGCGTTGGCTCCTTGAGGAGCCAGTGAGATGGGGCATGGCTCTGCCTTCATTAGGGAGCAGGGGACACAGGGTCCCTCTTTCTCTCTTCCTACAATGTACTAGCATTATTTTTCTGATTATAAACGTAAGATATGCTGATTATAGAATGCTAAGCACTTTAGACATAAATTACAGAAAGTGAAATTCCTTTTAATTTTAACCCACAGACATGACCATTGCTATACTTTATGTATGATTTTCCAGAAGTCATTTGATGTGTCTAATAAATGCATATATTAGTACAGATAAATCTTATAGCTAAATCACATTAGACCCACTCTTCTATAATTTTTTTCAACCTAAAATATTTCATGGACATCTTTCTATGCTATTGCATATAGATTTCTTTTTGTTTTTCTTTTCCAGTGCTTAAGAGGATGCAGTTATATGGCTGTAGTATAATTTATTTAATTTGTCATTTGGATATAATTAAAACTTTTAAAATAAGCTAACCTCGAAAAAGAAATAATGTGTATTAATTTTTGTTCATTTGTTTATTTCTACAAGCTTATTGACTAGGTCAAAAGGAATATTTATGGAAAATAATATCCGTATTCTTGCCTGGAGAATTCCCTGGACAGAGGAGCCTGGTGGGCTACAGTCCATGGGATCACAGAGTCTGACTTGACTGAGCAATTAACACCTTTTTTGGTGTGCATTGTCTCACTAATTACCTCCCAAAAGTTAAACTAATGCCTACTTCACAAGTAGAGTATTTGTACCTTCACCAACTTTTGCAAATTTTAGGGTGGAAAATGATAATCCATTGTTATTTTAATTTTCATTTCTTGATTGCTAATCAGGTTGAATACCTTTTCATGTGTTTTTTTTTGACAGTTTGTTTCTTCTTTTGAAATTGTGCTGTTCGTGAGTCTTCACTTACTTTTGGGGAAGAGGAGAGTACTTCTCTCTTTTTAAATTGATGTATAAGAATTCTTCAGATAATAGGGATACTAACTTCTTACTGCTCTGTATGTTACATATTTTCTTCCCCAAATATATTTTATTGCTGCCTTTATTTATAATTATTTTTTAAACCAAGGACGCAATAAAATTTCACTCATATGTGATACGTAACTTTCATTTCTTTCAAATAAAGAACAAGTTACTCAAAAATTTTTTCCAGTTACTATTGACTTTTTAGAGACTGTTGTTGATTAAAAAAAAAATGTTCTGTATCATAGATGTGTATTAATTTTTGTTCATTTGTTTATTTCTACAAGCTTATTGACTAGGTCAAAAGGAATATTTATGGAAAATAATATCCGTATTCTTGCCTGGAGAATTCCCTGGACAGAGGAGCCTGGTGGGCTACAGTCCATGGGATCACAGAGTCTGACTTGACTGAGCAATTAACACCTTTTTTGGTGTGCATTGTCTCACTAATTACCTCCCAAAAGTTAAACTAATGCCTACTTCACAAGTAGAGTATTTGTACCTTCACCAACTTTTGCAAATTTTAGGGTGGAAAATGACAATTCTAATTGTTTTAAGTTTTCTAATTCATTGGTTTCCTTTGTTTATTTTGTTGTTATTTTTCTAGCTTCTGAGTCTAATGTTCCAAAAATATTTGTTCTAGGCATTCCTTGTTTTAGGAAAAAACTTATTTAAGGATGTAATTTTCTCCTGGGTAAGATTTTGGCTACATCCCATAGAATTTTCCATTGACTGTTTCAACATATGTTAATTTCCAAATAATTTATAAATTAACTTATTTACTCACTGACACAAGAGTTATTTAGAGAAGTGAGATTTTAGATTTAATTCCATTTTAATCAGTGAGGGGGATCTTACAAGAGTTCACTTTAGAAATTTAGAATTTACTGAAAAAGTTTTTTATGACTATTAAATGTTGTTATTATTTCTTTATTTTAAATAAATGTTCCACAGACATTTGAAAAGAATGTGGTCGCTCCCCTTTGGAGAGACAGAATAATTTGCTATGAAGAGAAGCTTGTAGTAGATGTTATTCAAATGCTTTCTTTATTTAGTTTTTGTCATCTTGACATGACAAAATTTAGGAGTGGTTTGTTAACCTTTCCCACTCTGCCAATGGGTTTTACTTTTCTTCTTCTATAAGGCTATGGTTTTTCCAGTGGTCATGTATGGATGCGAGAGTTGGACTGTGAAGAAAGCTGATCGCTGAAGAATTGATGCTTTTGAACTGTGGTGTTGGAGAAGACTCTTGAGAGTCCCTTGGACTGCAAGGAGATCCAACCAGTCCATTCTGAAGGAGATCAGCCCTGGGATTTCTTTGGAAGGAATGATGCTAAAGCTGAAACTCCAGTACTTTGGCCACCTCATGCAAAGAGTTGACTCATTGGAAAAGACTCTGATGCTGGGAGGGATTGGGGGCAGAAGGAGAAGGGGACGACCGAGGATGAGATGGCTGGATGGCATCACTGACTCGATGGATGTGATTGTGAGTGAACTCCGAGAGATGGTGATGGACAGGGAGGCCTGGCGTGCTGCAGTTCATGGGGTCGCAAAGAGTCGGACACGACTGAGTGACTGAACTGAACTGAACTGAATACTTCTTTTTACTTTTTGGAGAGAGTATAATAGAAAGTTAAGAGCCCTGATGCTGGTTCATTTGCCTGGTTTGAACTGGAGCCTTACCCTCACAAGCCCACAGGCCTTGACAAGTTTCCTCACCTGTAAAGTGACATCATCTGTTTATAGGGCACTTGGGAAGATTATGTGAGTTGTTATGTGTAAAGAGCCTAAATCTTCCTTTGACAGACTGTGAGCACTCTACTACTCTTGACATATCTGCAGCCATGATATTGAGAGCAAAAAGGTTCATGGTTGCTATACATTTTGATGAATCTATTGTTTATCTGTACGAAAAAACTTTTTGTTCTATATGGGGCTTTTTGTCTTGAATTCTGTATGAGCTAATGTTAACATTATTATAGTGCTTTCTTTTTGTATTTGCTTGGTCTGTCTTTGGGCATCTGTGTATTTGTAACCTTTCTGTATTATTTTATTTTAGATATTTTTCTTTTGGGCTTCTCTGGTGGCTTAGATGGTAAAGAATCTGCCTGCAATGCAGGAGACCCAGGTTTGATCCCTGAGTTGAGAAGGTCCCCTGGAGAAGGAAATAGCCACCCACTCCAGTATTCTTACCTGGAAAACCCCATGGACAGAGGAGCCCATATACAATGGGCTAGAATCTATGGAGTCACCAAGAGTTGGACACAACTGAGTGATTAACACACACACAAATCTCTCTTAAATAGCATAAAGAAGGAGCTTACCTTTTTTTTTTTAATCAGTCTGGGGAATTTTTTAATCAGTCTGGTGGTCCAGTGGTTAGGACTCAGGATCGATTCCTGGTCAGGGAACTAAGATCTCTCATGCCATACTTGTGGCTCCCTCCCCACCAAAATCAGTCTGAAGTTATTATTATTATTATTATTTTACTTTGCAATACTGTATTGGTTTTGCCATACATTGACATGAATCTGCCACGGGTGTACATGAGTTCCCAACCCTGAACCCCCCTCCTACCACCCTCCCCATATCATCTCTCTGGGTCATCACAGTGCGCCAGCCCCAAGCATCCTGTATCCTGTATTGAACCTAGACTAGCGATTCATTTCTTACATGATAGTATACATGTTTAAAAGCCATTCTCCCAAATCATCCCACCTTTTCCCTCTCCCACAGAGTCCAAAAGTCTGTTCTTTACATCTGTGTCTCTTTGCTGTCTCACATACAGGGTTATCGTTACCATCTTTCTAAATTCCATACATATGTGTTAGTATACTGTACTGGTGTTTTTCTTTCTGGCTTACTTCACTCTGTATAATTGGCTCCAGTTTCATCCACCTCATTAGAACTGATTCTAATGATTTATCTGAAGTAAAATTGACATATAATGTTATATTAGATTCAAGTGTAGGACATAGTGATTTGATATTTACATACACTACAAAATGATCATCACAATAAGCTTAGCTGTCTTCTGTCACAAAATAAAGTTATTATAGCATTGTTGATTATATTTCTTTTACTGTACATTATATCCCCGTGACTTATTTTATTTATAACTGGAATTTTGTACCATTTAATTGCCTTCACCTATTTCCCTTAAGTCCCACTCCTCTTTTCTCTGACAACCAGTAGTTTTATCTCTGTGTCTATGACTGTTTCTATTTTGTTTTGCTTTTCATTTGTTTTGTCTTTTAGATTCCACATACAAGTCAAGTCATACAGTATTTGTATTTGTCTGATTTATAACACCGTCTAGGTCCATCCACGTTGTTGAAAGGACAAGATTTTAGTCTTTTTTTTTTTTTTTATAGCTGAATAATATTTCATGAGGTGGGACTACCAGAAAACCCAACCTTCCTTCAAGAGATGGGAATACCAGACCACCTGACCTGCCTCCTGAGAAATCTGTATAGAGGTCAGGAAGCAATAGTTAGAACCGGACATGGAACAACAGACTGGTTCCAAATTGGGAAAGGAGTACATCAAGGCTGTATATTGTCACCCTGCTTATTTAACTTCTATGCAGAGTACATCATGAGAAATGCTGGACTGGAGAAAGCACAAGCTGGAATCAAGATTGCTGGGAGAAATATCAATAATATCACATATGCAGATGACACCACCCTTATGGCAGAAAGTGAAGAAGAACTAAAGAGCCTCTAGATGAAAGTGAAAAAGGAGAGTGAAAAAGTTGGCTTAAAGCTCAACATTCAGAAAACGAAGATCACGGCATCTGGTCCCATCACTTCATGGGAAATAGATGGAGAAACAATGGAAACAGTGACAGACTGTATTTTTGGGCTCCAAAATCACTGCAGATGGTGACTGCAGCCATGAAATTAAAAGATGCTTGCTCCTTGGAAGAAAAGTTATGACCAACCTAGACAGCATAATAAAAGCAGAGACATTACATTGTCAACAAAGGTCCGTCTAGTCAAAGCTAGAGTTTTTCCAGTAATCATGTGTGGATGTGAGAGTTTGACCATAAAAAAAGCTGAGCGCCGAAGAACTGATGCTTTTGAACTGTTGGTATTGGAGAAGACTCTTGAGAGTCCTTGGACTGCAAGGAGATCCAACCAGTCAATTCTAAAGAAAATCAGTCCTGAATATTCACTAGAAGGACTGAAGCTGAAGCTGAAACTCCAATACTTTGGCCACCTGATATGAAGAACTGACTCATTTGAAAAGACCCTGATGCTGGGAAAGATTGAAGGCAAGGGGAAGGGGACGACAGAGGATGAGATGGTTGGATGGCATCACCAACTCAATGGGCATGAGTTTGAGTCAGCTCTGAGAGTTGGTGATGGACAGGGAGGCCTGGCATGCTGTAGTACATGGGGTTGCAAAGAGTCAAACACAACTGAGCAACTGAACTGAACCGAGTATTTCATGTGATGTATATATATATATAAGGCATGTATGTGTACATATATATATGTGTGTGCGTGCAGTATGGGTGTATGTATAAACACACACATACCTTATCTTTACCCACTCATCTGTTGATGGGCACTTAGATTGCTTCTATATCTTGTCTGTTGAAAGTTCTTACCTTTTACTTAGGGAACCTATTTGACTTGTTGGGATTACTGATATTACTAATATTCTAATCAACTTTATGTTTCTTGTTGGAACTGTTTCTAGATCTCTTTTCAAGATTGAATTGTTGCCCCAGTGACCTTGTACTAGTAGCTACGCTTAGATCCTTCTAGGCCGGTGTGGCTAGAGAAAAGCCTCCTTTTCCTACTTCAAAATAAGAAAAAGCAGAAGCTAGCCAGGGGCAGAGCATTTGTGGCCACAACCCTTTTAATATTTTGGAACTAAGTTGCTTATGGCTGTCATCCAGTGAGTACCTAATATAAGCTGAGTGCTTCTCTTTCTTTCTTTTTTTTTTTGAGTTCTTTTCTAGACAACTTCATATATGTTGTTTCATTTAGCTCTCACAGCAACCTTACTAGATAGGTATTGTTATATTTATAGTTAGGGAGACTAATTTAAGAAATTGGGAGTTCTCAGGTGGCGCTAGTGGTGAAGAACCTGACTGCAAATGCAGGAGACGTAACAGACATGGGCTTGATCCTTGGGTTGGGAAGACCCTTCGGAGGAGGGCACGGCAGCCAATTCCAGCATTCTTGCCTGGAAATTCCTATGGATAGAGGAGCCTGGTGGGCTACAGTCCATAGAGTCGCAAGGAGTCAGATACAACTAACGCAACTTAGCACAGCTTTAAATTGGCACGGCAGATAAAGAAATTAAGGTGTGTTCCCAAGGAACTAAAGAATGTGTTATAAGTAATGTGTAAACTAATTCCTTTTCTCACTGTGTATTCATGAGATATGGAGAAGGCTAAAAACTGGGTCCTGAATTGACTTTTATTGAGTTTCTCAAAGAATAGAAATGCCAGTTAGTGATGCCAGTGCTGCTGGAAACCGGAGAAGGCGATGGCACCCCACTCCAGTACTCTTGCCTAGAAAATCCCATGGGCGGAGGAGCCTGGTGGGCTGCAGTCCATGGGGTCGCTAAGAGTCAAACACGACTGAGTGACTTCTCTTTCACTTTTCACTTTCATGCATTGGAGAAGGAAATGGCAACCCACTCCAGTGTTCTTGCCTGGAGAATCCCAGGGACGGGGGAGCCTGGTGGGCTGCCGTCTCTGTGGTTGCACAGAGTCGGACACGACTGAAGCGACTCAGCAGCAGCAGCAGCAGCAGCAGCTGCTGGAAACAGTGGAGCATCTCATTTCTGGCTCACTCATTTTTCATACTAGTTTAGTTTCCACTCTAAGTTGATTGTTTTGGAGTGGATCATCCGGAGTTTAGTAGCCTTTTCGCTGCTCGAGGGGGAAAAAAGTGGTGTGTGTCACACTCAGTCTTTCACTTTTCTGTTTGCAGGGGCTAGGTCTGGAGTTAGTGGGATCTGTGCTTACTGGTCTTACACAATCCCAGAGAGGAGACGTGCTTTCTCCATCTGATATCTCTAGTGCCTAGAAGAATGCCAGGCCCATAAGAGGTGCTATTTCTTAAAATGACCTGAACTCAGAAGAAGGAAAGTTGTTTTACTTTAATATTTGAATTATGAGGCTTTTAAAAAAAGCACATAGAAGAGAAATGCATTCTTTTAAAATTATACTTTTTATAACTTCTACACTATCTTGTATAATGCAATAAAAATAAAGTGTGTTTATTACTCTTTCAAGAACTTCCTCCAGCCCATAGCAGAATGTACTTTCAGTAGGAGCTCGTCCCAAGGGAGAGAGGGAGAGAGGAATGACATTGACATATGAATGATCGTTTGCATTCGTGATGGGAGTGAGGACGTTCAACTAATAAAGTGCTCTGAAGCCAGCTGCAGGGGAGATGTATACCCCGATCTCACAGGGATTGCATAGTTGAAAAAAAAAAATCAACCCAAATGAAAATTCCCAGCTTACATCAGGAAAATACTGCTGCAGACCTTTAATGAGATCCCTAGGTGAACCAGTTTTTATATGGGCCTGTTTGACTTCTACAGATATCTGGCTAGACCTTGATTGATTGTCAGGCTTTTTAAGTAGCATTGATTTTTTTTTTCTGCTGCAACACTGGGATGATGAGGTCATTGTATTCTGCCACGTTATTGAAGTTCTTGTTAAAGCAACTTGGATGTTAAAAGCATATCCCGGCACCGGCTTCTTGTTCCAGCTAAATTTTGAGAGATGGGAAAGTTGAGGTAAGTAAAATGATAGAGGCTAAAAAAATTCTCCTTTTTGGTTATGGGGGAGGGGTGTGTTTCAGATTTTTATGAATTAGAATGATAGTTGGTAGCTCTTCATCACAGCTGATCACTTCTTTTCATTCTTGCTTTTTTGCTCAGTTGTGTCCGACTCTTTGAGACACTTTGGACTGTAGCCCGCCAGGCTCCTCTGTCCATGGAATTCCCCAGGCAAGAATACTGGAGGGGGTTGCCATTTTCTTCTCCAGGGGATCTTCCCGACCCAGGGATCAAACCCGTGTCTCCTCTGTCTTCTGCATGGCAGGTGGATTCTTTACCTGCTGAGCCATCAGGGATTTATTGAGCAGATAAATACATGGGCCCAGGGACTGTCATGAACATCTAACGCATAGGACCTCTTTGTCATCACTACACCTCTGTGAGTCAGGTGTTATTGTTTGCACCTTGCAGATGAGGAAGCTGTATCTCAGAGAGAAAGGGTTGCTTTCTCAGTCAATGGAAGAGCTAGGTTTTAGATCAAGCGATGGCACCCCACTCCAGTACTCTTGCCTGGAAAATCCCATGGACAGAAGAGCCTGGTAGGCTGCAGTCCATGGGGTCACGGAGTCAGACACGACTGAGCGACTTCACTATCATTTTTCACTTTCATGCATTGGAGAAGGAAATGGCAACCCACTCCAGTGTTCTTGCCTAGAGAATCCCAGGGATGGGGGAGCCTGGTGGGCTGCTGTCAATGGGGTCGCACAGAGTCGGACACGACTGAAGCGACTTAGCAGCAGCAGCAGCAGCAGCATGGCTGACTCCAAAGCCCATGCTTTGAATTGCTGGTTTCCTATATTATGGAACTGCTGTTTTCCCACTCTCTTAGATCAAAGAGTAGGATTGGAGGCTGCTGCTTGAGTGACAACCCCTCTCTCCCATGTGAACCTGGGTCCTGGGGAAAACTGGAAAGAGCACCATCCCTTGGGACACAGCATCCTGACCTTCCCACTTGCAGACCTGAACCTCCTTCAGCTTGAGCAAAGCTGTGTCCCTGAAGGGGTCTCAGAGGACTTTGCACATTTTGGGATTCCTCTGGCTCCCACCTATTGATCAGTGGCTGCCAGAAGCTTTAATCCGATTAGAGTCTCTCAAACTAGTTTCCATCTCTGGCGCCTGACTCGGGTTTCAGAGCAAAAGGAAAAAGTATGACATCACCCCTGCTTGCATCTGTGCTGGGTGGTTAATGAAATTACGTGATGGATTTGAGGACCATTAAAGTCAATGTTGATCCTGATTATTATTAAGAGTACTTTTAAATTTACTGCACCGTGGGGCAGGCTCGAAAGCATCATTTTTCATAGGTGTGTTCATTGCTCTGGATTTTCATGCACAACTCCCTGGGATATAGGGAACGCTAGCAGCACAGAGAATCAGTTCTGAAATCTGCAGATGAAAGTGCGTGGAGCCCTTTTGCTGGAGGGAGGAGAAGGTTCTGGGATTTTTCCATAATGAGGCATCGTGATGACCTCGGACTATAAAATGTAACAGAATATGTTTGTCAAATAAATATGAAGCACTGCAGTTTCCACTAGCATTAGCAAACAATAGCTTTTTTTTTTTTTTTTAAGTTTAATTGGTTAGTGTACAAAAAAGTGTTCAGTTCCGGTCACCAATCCTCTGAGCCTAGACACTGAGCTAACACTAGAGATACACTGTAGTAAGAGGAAGGCCAGGCTTGTGTTCTCAAGGATGTCTCAAGGGCCCAGCTAAATGTCGGGCATGCAGATTATTCTCTGTCTTAAAAAAAAAAATACCCGCACATCCATGTATAACATAATGCTATAAAATGCATAGATCTTAACTGTACAACTCTATGAATTTATATACATGCACAGAGCAACACACACATGCACACCTATGAACCAGCCTCAAATTAAAATATACAGCATTTTCCATATTCGAAAAGGCTTTGTCTTGCCTCCTCATATTCCCCCAACAGAGATAACTTCTATTTTGACTTTATCCACAGGTTGATTTTGTCTATAATAAATGTACTTCATATAAATTCATATGTCAATTTTCATATAAAAGGAATTATGCACTATGTTATCTTTGGTGTCTGGCTTCTTTTCTTACCTTTATTACTGTGAGATTCATCCATGTTGCTACACGTAAGACTATGTAGTTTGTTTTTTTATTTTTATTTTTTAATTTTTCTTTTATATAGGGTTGTTTTTAATTGCTACACAATATTTCATTGGTTAAATCAGTTCAGTTCAGTCACTCAGTCATGTCCGACTCTCTGTGACCCCATGGACTACAGCATGTCAGGCTTCCCTGTCCATCACCCACTCCCGGAGTTTACTCAAACTCATGTCCATTGAGTCAGTGATGCCATCCAACTATTTCATCCTCTGTCATCTCCTTCTCCTTCCACCTTCAATCTTTTCCAGAATCAGAGTCTTTTCCAATGAGTCAGTTCTTCGCATCAGGTGGCCAAAGTATTGGAGCTTCAGCTTCAGTATCAGTCCTTCCAGTGAATATTCAGGACTGATTTCTTTTAGAATGGACTGGTTGGATCTCCTTGCAGTCCAAGGGACTCTCAAGAGTCTTCTTCAACACCACAGTTCAAAAGCATCAGTTCTTCTGCACTCAGCTTTCTTTGTAGTCCAACTCTCACATCCTTACATGACTACTGGAAAAACCATAGCTTTGACTAGATGGACCTTTGTTGGCAAAGTAATGTCTCTGCTTTTTAATATGCTGTCCATGTTGGTCATAGCTTTTCTTCCAAGGAGTAAGCATCTTTTAATTTCATAGCTGCAGTCACCATCTGCAGTGATTTTGGAACCCAAGGAAATAAGATAAGGTCTCTGACTATTTCCATTGTTTGCCCATCTATTTGCCATGAAGTGATGGGACCAGATGCCATGATCTTAGTTTTCTGAATGTTGAGTTTAAGCCAACTTTTTCACTTTCCTCTTTCACTTTGATCCAGAGGATCTTTAGTTCTTCTTTGCTTTCTGCCATTGGATAAATATTGTGCCATTAATTTATTATTCTATAATAGATATTTGGGTTGTTTCCAATCTTCAGCTGTTATAAACAAAGCTATTTGAATATTCTTGTACATGTGTTTTGATGGAATTTTCTACTTGTTTATTTTGGTCATATATGTAGAACTGTAACTACTGGATCATTTAAAATATTTTTGAATTGTTGAATTGAAAAACACAATCCTTAATTTGTCTGTGGCCCACTCAGACCTTGCAAAAGAATGCTGGTCACCTATCATATGTGTTCTTAGTAGAAAATAATTCACTGATAGCAAAGAATTAAAGCAGCATATAAACAAAGCACTCATTTTTTATTTATTACAATGATAGTATGAACTTAAACATGTTTTAATAAAAATATACCCAAAACTTGATCATCTAGTAATTTTATTACAACAAACTCAATATTATACTGGAGTGTAATTACACATTCATGGTAAAAATTCATAGTTAGCATAGAATTTTTTTAAAGAAACTACTGAGAACCTACTATGCGCCAGAAGACACTGTTCTGGACACTGGGGCTCTAGTAGAGAACCCACAGATAAGGAAAGGTCTCTGGCCTTATGAGGTTCTAGTAGAGACATAGATAATAGATGTCAAACAAATAAATATGTGCTATAAAACATACCACCAATGAGACGTATCAGTTCAGTTCAGTCGCTCAGTCATGTCCGACTCTTTGCGACCCCATGAATCACAGCATGCCAGGCCTCCCTGTCCATCACCAACTCCTGGAGTTTACTCAGATTCATGGCCATCGAGTCAGTGATGCCATCCAGCCATCTCATCCTCGGTCGTCCCCTTCTCCTCCTGCCCCCAATCCCTCCCAGCATCAGAGTCTTTTCCAATGAGTCAACTCTTCACATGAGGTGGCCAAAGTATTGGAGTTTCAGCTTTAGCATCATTCCTTCCAAAGAAATCCCAGGGCTGATCTTCAGAATGGACTGGTTGGATCTCCTTGCAGTCCAAGGGACTCTCAAGAGTCTTCTCCAACACCACAGTTCAAAAGCATCAATTCTTCGGCGCTCAGCCTTCTTCACAGTCCAACTCTCACATCCATACATGACCACAATTGTTGACCATGATGGCTACTCCATTTCTTCTGAGGGATTCCTGCCCGCAGTAGTAGATATAATGGTCATCTGAGTTAAATTTACCCATTCCAGTCCATTTTAGTTCGCTGATTCCTAGAATGTCGACGTTCACCCTTGTCATCTCTTGTTTGACCACTTCCAATTTGCCTTGATTCATGGACCTGACATTCCAGGTTCCTATGCAGTATTGCTCTTTACAGCATCGGATCTTGCTTCTATCACCAGTCACATCCACAGCTGGGTATTGTTTTTGCTTTGGCTCCATCCCTTCATTCTATAGTGTAAACAAATTTTGGGAAGATTACAGATATATCTCCTTTAGCAATAGATGATTTGTGTTTGAACCACATCTATATATAACTTAAAGTGTAGTTACTGAAAATTAGAGGCCAAATGTCCTATTCCTGTGCATAGTACTAAAATAGTGATAAGAAATGGCAACCCACTCCAGTATTCTTGCCTGGAGAATCCCAGGGACAGAGGAGCCTGGTGGGCTGCTGACTATGGGGTCACACAGAGTTGGACACGACTGAAGTGACTTAGCAGCAGCAGCAGCAACTATGTAGTTTAAGCCATGGATCATCTCATTTAATCTTCTGAGTCTCTTTATGAAATAAGTACTAGCATCATCGACTCAATGGACATGAATTTGAGCAAACTCTGGGAGATAGTGGAGAACAGAGGAGCCTGGTGTGCTGGAGTCCATTGGGTTGTAAAGAGTCAGACATGACTGAGCAACTGAACAACAGCAGCAACAACTAGTCTCATATTTAATGGTGAAGAAACTGAATGAAGTACAAGAGGTTGAGTCACTTACCTGAAGTTACACGACTAGTATGTGGTGATGCTGGGATAAAACCAAGCAGTCTGACTTTAGAGCCTGTACTCTAAGTATTGCTCTATTCTGTCCTCCAGATGGACAAAAATGCATTAATATACACTGTCAAGTTGCCCAAATGACACCCAATAAATTCATAAAGATGTTATACTGATTGTAAGGTATAATGCAAAAGCCAAATGCAAATAGTAATGTTGGAAACCATGATCAATTGTAGACAGCATTAACGATACATGATTCTCAAATCGTTTCCTGAAAACTACTGAGATTCTGTCCTGTATGCTCATGCGCAAGTTTTGCAGTATGTTCAAATGAGTAACTACCAGATATCGTAACCCAATACTGAATTTAAAACTTCAGTGAACTGTATTCACAGCTCTAACGTAGAAAGTATAGATAACTCACCAGTAGGCTATTGGTAGGGAATATTAGGTTGTAGGTAAAAATAAAAGGTAGTAGAAAGTGTGCCATTTGTTATCACTTTGAAAGATTTGCATCTCTGGTTCTGCTCATGCTCATTGGAAGGGCCTTCCTGAGAATCATTGACTAACATACAGAAAATGTACAAAGAAACTTTAAATAACATGCTGAGTGCTGTGGCAAGTAGTCTGTGTTGTGGTGAGTGAGGCTTAGTAAATAGCTCCCCTGACTTCCTCTAGAATTCTGAAACAATTAAGAGATAATTCAAAAGTCAGAGAGTGATGAAGATACTACAGTTACTGATTGAAACATAATGTAGAACTCTGGAAAGAGATTTACGCATTCAGGCAGAGCAGCCCTGGACAGACAGGCCTTTCCTAGAAGTGACAGAGCATGTGTCAGGAGGTGGGAGGAATGTGTCCTCTGTGGGCAGTTTGCTCCCCCCCAGAAGAGAAGTAAGACTTATCCATGTTGCTCTCTCTCCCCTGGGAGGACTTGGTGGGAATAGATATGGGCCAATAGTGTCATGGATATGGAACTCCCTCCACGCGGAAGGGAACATTAGGCTTGGGGAAGAAGCTTTTCTTGCAAAATACTTTGGTATGTGTCCCGTGGGACTTCAAAGAAAGGGTGCAACTAACCAGGAAGAGGAGAAAGCTCTCTCCAGAAGACAACTTGTGCTGAGTCTTGCAGAGCTAGGAGCTAGCCAGATGGAAGTTGGAAGGCAGCATGCTTTAGACCAGGGTTTGGCAGACTACAGCCCACAGTCCAGATCTGGCCTGTTGTCTGTTTTTCAAAATAAGAATTTATGGGCGCACAGCCACATTTATTTGTTTATGTGTTGTGTATGCATTTGTGCTATAATGGCAGAGTTGAGTAGCTGTGACAGAGACCATATGGCTTCCATAGCCTGAAATATTTACTCTTTGGTCTTTTACAGAAAAACTTGCCAGCTTCTGCTTTAGGCAGAGGTAATGCTCAGGTGGATGAAAGAGGATGGTCGTGTACTGGGGATGTGGGCTGGGCACTGTAATTGGTTTGATACTGTTGAGACATGAAGCAGGAGGCAAGTGGTGATTAAACAGATGGATCCCTGGTTCTCTAAAACCTAATAGTTTTCTGCAGAGAACAGTGGTGTGGGCATACAGGTTAATTATACTAATTGTATGAAGACAGACAAAGATGTGACAATCAGAGCCTTTAAATTCATATAGAATTTGCATCATTATATTCAAGTCAAAAGACACATGTAGAAGGAATTGTGACAGTAAGATGTTTTGAAAGGATGAAATTGGTCATTTCTTTTTGATTGGCTTGAGGAGGGGTTCAAAGAAGAGGTATGTTGCTATTTTGGCCACAGCTGTGGAAAGGTAATGGGAAGGGTAAATTAGGATGGGAAATTTTTTTTTCCTGCATAGGGATGCACTTTAGAGTCAGAATGCGAAGACGGAGTGAAGTGAACTTGAATCTCTTTGCCTGGGAGAATGAATGAGGATGGTATGCCAGTACGGAGGAGGGACTCTATGCCGAGAGGGGACCAGAGCCTGGGTCTTTTAAAAATAATATATCCCCTCTGCTCCCCAGCTGTTAGAATTTTTTAAAGTTATTAATGTGTGAGCATTCCTCTTTGTCCCTACTCATTCTGCTTCCAAGAAAGATGATTTTTACTTTTCAGCTTCTGGGATTTTATTTATCCTGCTTAGGATAATAGAAAAATGCTAAACTATTAAAAGAAGGACTCAGTTCAGTTCAGTTGCTCAGTCATGTCAGACTCTTTGTGACCCCATGAATCGCAGCACGCCAGGCCTCCCTGTCCATCACCATCTCCCGGAATTCACTCAGGCTCATGTCCATCGAGTCAGTGATGCCATCCAGCCATCTCATCCTCGGTCGTCCCCTTCTCCTCCTGCCCCCAATCCCTCCCAGCATCAGAGTCTTTTCCAATGAGTCAACTCTTCACATGAGGTGGCCAAAGTACTGGAGTTTCAGCTTTAGCATCATTCCTTCCAAAGAAATGCCAGGGCTGATCTCCTTCAGAATGGACTGGTTGGATCTCCTTGCAGTCCAAGGGACTCTCAAGAGTCTTCTCCAACACCACAGTTCAAAAGCATCAATTCTTCAGCGCTCAGCTTTCTTCACAAAGAAGGACTAGGAGATTAGAATTGAGAAGAAATGAAAGTACTGGTGGAAGGGTTGGCAGTGACTGGAGAATACATCTAGGCAGATAAGGAAGGATGGAGGAAAAGACCACAGTTAGTCTTTTGGGCAAGACTGAGAAAGAGGATGTGAAGAAGTTCAGAGAGAGAAGGAAAGAGTCTTTGTGGGCAGCTCTGGGTATCTGGGTAAGATAAATAAGACAGTGGGCATGATGAAAGTGTTTTTCTATCAGTTATGAATTGGGTTCCATTTGATGTTTTCAACAGCCTTACTAAAGGTTAAGACTATTGTCATTTAATTCTTGGCTGTCAAATAGTTGAAATAGGAC
The DNA here is from genome assembly GCA_006410635.1 of Cephalophus harveyi. Taxonomy (NCBI): domain Eukaryota; kingdom Metazoa; phylum Chordata; class Mammalia; order Artiodactyla; family Bovidae; genus Cephalophus; species Cephalophus harveyi. The sequence goes on from SJYT01084587.1 coordinate 122,088, forward strand.
ATTGTAGAGACCAGACTAAATAGAGTTAATTCTTCCTAAACACTTAAAAAAATTTTTTATGCCCTAATGTTCATAGCAGCACCATTTACAACCAAGATATATAAACAACCTAAATGTCCATTAACAGTTGAATGGATAAAGGTGTGGTACATATATACAATGGAATATTACTCATGAAATAATGAAATAATGCAATTTGTAGCAATATGGATGGACCTAGGGATTATCACACTGAGTGAAGTAAATCAGACAAAGACAGATATTATGTGATATCACTTATATGTAGAATCAAAAAATAGGTACAAATGATTTTAGTTATAAAACAAAGAGACTCACAGACATAGAAAACAGATTTATGGTTATCAAAGAAGAAAGGGAAGGAGTGATAAATTAGGAATTTAGGATTGGCAGGTACAAATTACTGTATATAAAATACATAAATGACAAGCATGGGGAATTATATTCAATATTTTATAATAACTGATAATGAAAAAGAACATGAAGGAGAATATATATATTCTCTTTGTGTTTATAGCTGAATCATTTTGTTATACATCAGAAACTCACACAGCATTGTAACTCAACTGTGATAGGGAAAGTTTTAGTAGCTTCAGTCGTGTCTGACTCTTTGCAACCCTATGGACTATAGCCCGCCAGGCTCCTCTGTTCATGGAATTCTCCAGGCAAGAATACTGGAGTGTGTTGCCATTTCCTTCTCCAGAGGATCTTCCTCACCCAGGGTGAAACTGGGTCTCCCACATTGCAGGTAGATTCTTAACCATCTGAGCCACCAGGGTACCATCACTAAAAAGTTATTTTCATTCAAACAGCTTTGCCAAAGTTTAATTGACACACAGTAAATTGCACATTTTTAAAGTATATAAGTTGATGTGTTTTGACATGTATACACATGTGAAATCATCACCATAATCAAGATGATGAATATAACCATCACTTCCAAAAGTTTTCTTGTAATATTTTGTAGTCCTTCCTATTCCACTGTCCCTAGGCAACCACTGATCTGCTTTCTGTCATTATTAATTGGTTAGCATTTTCTTGAACTTAAGTGGAATCATACAGCATCTACCCTTTTTTGGGAGAGAAATCTGACTAATTTCATTCAGAATAATTATTTTGATATTTATTCATGTTTTTGCATTTACAGTAGATCATTCCTTTTTCATTGCTGACTAGTAGTCCCTTGAATGGACATACCACAGCCTGTTAGTCTATTCATCTGCTGATGGATGTTTGAGTTGTTTCCAGTTCTTGGCTGTTGCAATAAACCTACTATGAGCATTCATGTTCATGTCTTTGTATTAATATGTGCTTTAAGCTCTCTTGGGCAAATACTTAGGAATGTAGTGGTTGGATATATGGTGGATATATATTTATTTAAGAAACTGCCAAACTTTTTCCAAAACAATTTTACATTCCTATTGGAAGTATATAAATGTTTTATTTTCTCCACATACCACACCTTGACATATTAACTCTTTTTAATTTCAGCTATTCAAATATGTACATTGTAACATCCCATCATGGTTTTAATTTTTATTTCCATAATGATTAATGATGTTGAACATCGCTTTATATGCTTATTTGCACATAAATATATGTTTTGGTGATGGGTATGTTCAAATTGTTTGATCACTTTTTATGGGGTTGCTTTTATTCTTATTGATTTTAAGAGTTCTTTATATATTCTGGATGCAAGTCCTTATCAAATATTTGATTTGTCAATATTTTTTCCAGTGTGTGGTTTGTCTTTTAACTACTCTAATAGTGTCTTTCAAAGAGTGTATGTTTTTAATTTTGATGAAGTCTAATTTATTGATTTATTTTTCCTTTGCGAATTATGGATTTGGGTGTTATTATCTAAGGAAACTTGGTCTAACCCAAGATTTTATCATAGTTTTATAGTTTTAGTTTTATAGTTTCAGTTTAGTTTTAAGTCAATGAACCATTCTGAGTTTATTATACTTGTGTGAAGTATGGATTAAAATTCTCCCCCCCCTTATTCTTCTCCTCCTCCTTCTTTGTATATGGCAATCCTGTTGCTTCAGCACTGTTTGTTGAAAAGATTATCAATTTTCCACTAATTGCCTTTTCACCTTTTTCAAAAATGCATATATTTATGACTCCATTTATGAATTCTCTATTCTATTCCATTGATCTATTTGTGTATCTTTTTGCCAATACCGTGTGTCTTGATTACTGTAGCTTTGTAATAAATCCTGAAATTAGGTGCTGTTAGTTCTCCAGCTTTGTTCTTTTTTGGTCAGAGTTGTTTTTGCTGTTCTGTCCTTTGAATTTTCATGTGAACTTTAGAATCTGTGTGCTGATTTTTGGGATTTGATTGAAATTGTGTTGACTGTCTAGATTTATTTGCAGAAAATTAGTATCTTAACATCATTGAGTGTTCTAATTCATGAACATGGTTTTATTTAGGTCTTCAAAAATTGGTCTCAGTACTGTTTTGTCAGGTTTATTATGGATATTGCATAATCTTTTGTCAGAGTTTTTTGCAATGGTATTTCAAATGGTGCTATTTTTTTTTCCAGTCTGTGATTCTCTGTTGCTAGGATATAGAAATATAATTGATTTTTGTGTATTGATTTTGAATCTTAAAACTCTGTTAAAATCACTTATTAGTTCCAGTAGCTTTTTAAAAATAGGTGAATACCTTTTAATGAACAAACTGAATGGGCATATATCCTTAAATGAAAGGTAGTGTCCATTGGTTTGAAGTTGGCTTTTTAAGCTGGTCAAGGATGTTCTCCGGACTTCCCTGGTGGCTCAGACGGTAAAGCGTCTGCCTACAATGCAGGAGACCTGGGTTCGATCCCTAGGTTGGGAAGATCATCTGGAGAAGGAAATGGCAACCCACTCCAGTACTCTTGCTTGTAAAATCCCATGGGGAGGAGCGTGGTAGGCTATAGTCCATGGGGAATTGGACACGACTGAGCGACTTCACTTTCACTTTCAGGGTGTTCTGCATGTGCTCTGGGAATGGCTCTGTGGTGCTTCTTTCAAAAAGATATAAGGTCTTTTGTGAAGAATGGGATGGGGTAAAATCATAGTGAATGATTGCTCCCAGACAAGTGTCAGGGGGAAGCACATTAAAAATAGCTTATGGTGGACAAGAACAACAAATACTCGAAAAAACCCTGAAAACTCTGTTCAAGGACATTCCTTATATACCAGATGGAGGTAAGTCTGCAGGAAATGGCATGGAAGTCTTGCAGATGGTTGTAGGAATGGGTGAAGGAAAAGATTTCTATATGACAGCAGTCTTGTCCCATGATGAGACCATTCTTCTACGCCAACTCTGAGAGGATGGGCTAACCTGGAGAGTATTGCCTGTGTTTTTGTGCTAATAGTATGTAGATGATGACTAGAAAATTTACTTAAAGCATCTGGAAATTTATTTCAGTTTTTAGATTATTGTTAACATGTGGATAAGATAAAGTTGGGGGGACTCTGTTTTTAGTTGCTTCTTTCATGTCACAGAGGCACAGTTGTTGCAAAGCAAAAAACAGCAGACTCAGGCAACAGAATGAGTATGGGAGAAGAAGGATTGAGATGACTCGGTAGAACTCAGTAGAACTCATTCTCCAGATGACTCAGTAGAACTTCTCTTGTGGGAGTTCAATGCTATTGTTGGCAGTAAAGAGAAACTCTGGCATAGGCAAGGGCATGTATAAGTAAGGCTTACATTAAGTGGATCTGGGCATTCAATTTTATGTAAAATTTGGTGAGTCTGACAAAATAAATGATTCCTGTTCTCCATCTGTTCTGTAGAGTCCCTTTGTCCCAAGGAGATATGTTAGGGACTGCTTTGAGGGCAGAGATGATGGATAAGTGAGCAGAGATCTAGACCCTTCATCTTCCTTCATCATACCTCTAACTTCTCCATTCAACCAGAGATCCTTACCCTCCTTTGGGAAAAAATCTGTTTAATGTACTAGGATTTCTTATCAAAAGTTGTTTTCTACATAATTTTGTGTGTGTGTATGTGTGTGTGTGTGTGTGTTTGAAACCCAGTGGACAAAGTCAATGAAAGTGATCAATGCTGAATGCCTTCCTCAGAAACAGGATGCAGAATGTCACACAGAACTTGTGCTCTCTGCCAAAATCAAAGGAAGTTGCTTCCTTCCTTGCATCCGGTCCTGCTTAAGTGACAAGATACTGATGGCCCAGTGTTTGGGTTGCCACATATTGCATGGAACATATTTGTGCTCAAAATTATTGTTATCTGCAATTTAAATTTAACTGGATGACCTGTATTTTTATTTTCTAAATCTGGCAATCCTAACCAGTGTATAATTCATAAAAAAAATAGTGAATGGATTCTCTAACATAATGATTTTGCTAACACTGACCAAAAATTTCTCACTTTTGTGGGTATGTGCATCATAATACATTAATCCCTGTACAGCTGTCTAGCAACCAGCCATCCTTCCTTGCTGGAATGTGGATATGTGTGGTAAAGAACCCACTTGCCAATGCAGGAGACTCAGAGACGTCGGTTCAATCCCTCTGTTGGGAAGATACCCTGGAGGAGGAAATGGCAACCCACTCCAGTTTTCTTGCCTGGAGAATCCCATGGAGAGAGAAGCCTGATGGGCTACAGTCCATAGGGTTGCAGTGAGGTGGACACCACTGAAGTGACTTAGCACGCACAGTGTTGCCAATGCTTTTTCAGACCAGAAGGTCCTCCCTCTTCCCAGGACATTGAAGACAAATTAATCTAAATTTGGCCATTGAACCTATTTTCCCAATTCTTGCTTTTTGTCAAGTATAATTTCATCTTTGAAATTTCAAGTTGCAAGTTTTAATTGGAATCTTGATGGTGTCTTACAGTCCTTCATCAATATAATATACCTTTTCCTTAAAGAGATAATTAAAACATTTTTATCTTTGTCGCTAGTACTTATTTATCTTAAAATTATAGGTTTATACCTTTTGCCACCTTCATCCAATCCCCTTGTCCTGCCCTTCCACTTCTGGTAACCTCAAATCTGATCTCTTTTTCTATGAGGCAAGCCTCTGTTCATTTTGTTTGTTACTGCCATTCCTTAGTTTATGCTACTCAAAACAGCTTGCTTTGGTTCTGTATCCTTCTTTCCTTCTTTTATATATGCCTGTTAGGATCTGAACTTACCAGAGAGTACCTTGGTAGTGGCATTGGCCTTTGAGATGTCTCTTGTTTGTCCTTCTCATTTAAATCCCAACACGATAAGTACTATTATAAGAAAGCTTTCTAGACAGTAAAACGCTTTTCATAATTCATTATATGAATGGTTCATAGCTGCTTTCAGTTCAGTTCAGTCACTCAGTCGTGTCTGACTCCTTGCAACCCCATGGACTGCAGCACGCCAGGCCTCCCTGTCCATCACCAACTCCTGGAGCCTATTCAGACTCATGTCCATCGAGGGTGATGCCATCCAAACATCTCATCCTCTGTCGTCCCTTTCTTCTGCCTTCAATCTTTCCCAGCATCAGGGTCTTTTCTAAGGAGTCAGTTCTTCGCATCAGGTGGCCAAAGTATTGGAGTTTGTTTTGGATCTCCTTGTAGTCCAAGGGACTCTCAGGAGTCTTCTTCAACACCACGGTTCAAAGGCATCAATTCTTTGGTGCTCAGCTTTCTTTATAGTCCAACTCTCACATCCACACATGACTACTGGAAAAACCATAGCCTTGACTTAGATGGACATTTTGGTAAAGTAATGTCTCTGGTTTTTCATATACTGTCTAGGTTGGTCATAGCTTTTATTCCAAAGAGGAAGCGTCTTTTAATTTCATGGCTGCAGTCACCATCTGTGGTGATTTTGGAGCCCCCCTCCCAAAATAAAGTTTGTCACTGTTTCCATTGTTTCCCCATCTATTTGCCATGAAGTGATGGGACCAGATGCCATGATTTTAGTTTTCTGAACATTGAGTTTTAAGCCAACTTTTTCACTCTCCTCTTTCACTTTCTTTCATCAAGAAGCTCTTTAGTTCTTCTTTGCTTTCTGCCATGACAGTGGTGTCATCTGCATATCTGAGGTTATTGATATTTCTCCTGGCAATCTTGATTCCAGCTTGTGCTTCATCCAGTCCAGCGTTTCTCATGATGTTCTCTGCATATAAGTTATATAAGCAGGGTGACAATATACATCCTTGACATACTCTTTTTCCTATTTGGAACCAGTCTGTTGATCCATGTCCAGTTCTAACTGTTGCTTCTTGACCTGCATACAGATTTCTCAAGAGGAAGATCAGGTGGTCTTGTATTCCCATCTCTTTAAGAATTTTCCAAAGTTTGTTGTTATCCACGCAGTCAAAGGCTTTGGCATAATCAACAAAGCAAAAGTAGATGTTTTCAGGCATGTGTTAAGTACTGCACATTTATCATCATATTCAGTTCTCATAACCCTATGAAATAAGTGCTATATCTTCTTTTTATGGAAGTGGAAACAGAGAAGTGAAGCAACTTGCCCAAGGTCACATAGCTAGAAATCTGTAGAGCATAAAATATGAACATATCTCTCTGACTTGACAAGATTACTTAGGCTATTTCGTTATATTTCACAAACAGTGCTTTCTTTCTCTGGTTTTAGTCAAACATGTGCAATAATCATCTGATTGAGTTAGTTTCTTCAGCAAATCATTTTCCACCTAGAAGGACTAGCCATCTAATTAGGTGCCAACTCATATTCCAAATAATTAATTTTAAACAGCACATACAACAAAAGTCCAGCATCTAGTGAGAGAAAGGGGGAATATACGTGTTTGTATATTCATGACATGTCTTTCCCCAGCTGGGTTTAATTCCTTTTGCTTAGAAGCCGGATGTTGGCATTCTCTCTCCTCCAGATTCTTCAACCTGGAACCTGGTTTCTAGCAATGTGTTAATTTTGCACCACTTTAGTTCATTAAAATAATTGGCAAGTTCCTTGAGTTCATCACAATGGGAGTTTACCTATTTTTAACTCTCTAAAACTTAATTTGGTAGTGCTATTTTTACCCAGAAACTAATTCTTCACAAGTTATTTCTGAGAAAATTTTCTTCATGAAGAAAGTCCATTTAACCATTTCCAACTCATAGTGGAGGGAAAGCCAACTCTCAGAGAAGTTAAATGATCTACAGGGGGTTTCCCAGAGCCCAGCTGAAGCTCTGGTCTCAGTTGAGTATCAGGACCCACTGCTCTTTTCTGCTCTTGGCAACACGAATGGTTCAACTTGCAGCATCTGTAACTCTCAGTTCTTATTGCCAGCCATTGTCCTTTACGGTGTGAACGACTTGATCATCACGACTCAGAACTGTGATCAGATGCCCGCCCTCCTCTGCACATGCCCCTCAGGAAGAAGTCTGCTTGCCTGCTGACTTGGTTTGCGTCTGCTCCCCTTATCAACCATGCTCTTTGGGGATGGCTTGTTATCGATGTCTGGGAGGGGTCTGGCGGGGGTCCCTCCATTCTTGTATGTACCATCCTGCAGGGGCAGTGCTTCTGTCCTGGGCTGGTTCCTTGGGCCCTTCACCCTTCTTCCTGCCGCTGTGGCCATTTGCTGAGGCTGGTGAGCAGGCTGAAAGTGGAGAGTTGCTGCTCAAAGTAGATGGAAGAGGCTCATTGACATTCTACCAGGGAGTTGCCTTTCAGCTGATGGTGAAGGGGACAGGAGAGCTGCTTTCTGCAGAAAGCCTCAGTTACAGTTCACATGTGAGGTTGGGAGGGGCAGCCTGGTGCTTGAACCTGGGCTCAGTCCTGGGCTCCTCTCTGCCCTGCACAGTGTCTGATGACCCAGTTTGCCATCTCTCTGCTGATGCCCCTGGCCTCTCTTCTGACCCCCACACCTGCGTGTCCCCTTGCCTGCTAGACAATCCACTTTAATTTCAAAGGGCAGATCTAACTAGCATGCCCAGAAAAACTCTTGAGAATGGAGGGACAATCCACTTTGATTTCTAAAGGGCGGATCTAACTAGTGTGTTCAGAAAAACTCTTGACCTTCCTCTCCAAACCTGCTTTCTCTCATTCATCTTTCTCGGTAAATGTCTACTTCCATCTTTCAGTTACTCAGGTCAAAAACGTGGGCCTCATCTGTCATTCCCTTCTTTCTCTCACATTTCACATTCAGTCAGTCCTCAAATCCTGTCAGCAGTCTTGTAACAGCGTGCTCAGCATCTGACCACTTTTCATCGCCTCAAGTCCGTCTCCCAAGTCCAAACCGCCTCCTCTCTTTCCTAGATCACTGCATCAGCTCCCGCCTTGCTTCTCCTCTTGCTCTGCCAAGTCTCTTCTCCACATACTGTCTAGGTGAATAGTTTAAAAAACATAAGATTATACTCATGCTGAAAAATCCCTCTGAGATGTCCCAACTCACTTGCCACAAAAGGCAAGAGCCTTCATGATCTGGCCACCTTGCCTCGAATCTCTCATCTCACCTCTAGCCCATTGCCCCTTGTTTCCCCTGCAGGCAGGTCACAATGGCCTTCTCACCTGGAACAGGCTAAGCACACAGTGTTCCACTTCCTGGAACACTCTTGCCCTAGGGGCCCACGTGACTCCCCCCACCCTTTACCTCTCTGCTCCTATCTCACTTTATCAGAAAGTCTTTGCTGACCTAGATAAAATGCTACCCCCAGCTGAGAGCAGACCCTTCTTTGTTTTTGTTTACTGTGTACCTCCATTACCTACTCATGGCAGACACCTGGTAAATATCTGCGTTTGGTAAGTACAAATGAATTCATTTGTTCCCAGGCAAGAGAAGAATTTTGTTTTTTTTCTTAAATCATCTTTAATTTAGTTCAGGGTTTCAGTAGTCTTGACAAGTATCTTGTGTGATCACAGGAAGATCACATGACCTGCTTTTTGCACCTGTAAAATTCAGGATTGAACTAGGTCATGTGTTGGGCACGTTTTAGCCCCCTTTTCTGGTTTTGCAAATGTGGAATCTCTTCTGTGATCCAACAATAGCATACTGGGGTTGGGGTGTCTTCTCTGGTCCTGCACCTGTGCTTGAAGTGATGGAGACAGCCTTCTCTTTCATACATCCTATCCCCTTGCTGACCTTTCCTGCATCTCACCATCAAGCACATTCTGTACTTGTGCTATTACAACACCGCATGCAGTAGCAGTTGTGACATGTTTCTAAACACCACTCAATAGTAACAGATCACCAAAGTTTGTATGTAATTTACATTAAAAGTCAGAATGTTAAATCAACTATCAGTTCAGTTCAGTCTCTCAGTCGTGTCCAACTCTTTGCGACCCCATGGACTACAGCACACCAGGCCTCCCTGTCCATAACCAACTCCTGGAGTTTATGCAAACTCATCCATTGAGTCGGTGATGCCATCCAACCATCTCATGCTCTGTCATCTCCTTCTCCTCCTGCCTTCAATCTTTCTTAGCATCAGGGTCTTTTCCAATGAGTCAGCTCTTAGCAACAGGTGGCCAAAGTATTGGAGTTTCAGCTTCAGCATCAATCCTTCCAATGAATTTTCAGGACTGATTTCCTTTAGGATGGACTGGTTGGATCTCCTTGTAGTCCAAGGGACTCTCAAGAGTCTTCTCCAACACCAACAGTTCCAAAAGCATCAATTCTTCAGTGCTCAGCTTTCTTTATAGTTCAGCTCTCACATCCATACGTGACTACTGGAAAAACCATAGCCTTGACTAGATGGACCTTTGTTGGCAAAGTAATGTCTCTGCTTTTCAATATGCTATCTAGGTTGGTCATAACTTTTCTTCCAAGGAGTAAGCGTCTTTTAATTTCATGGTTGCAATCACCATCTGCAGTGATTTTGGAGCCCCCCCAGAATAAAGTCTCTGACCTTGTTTCCCCGTCTATTTGCCACGAAGTGATGGGACCGGATGCCATGATCTTCATTTTCTGAATGTTGAGCTTTAAGCCAACTTTTTCACTCTCCTCTTTCACTTTCATCAAGAGGCTTTTTAGTTCCTCTTCACTTTCTGCCATAAGGGC